>JABVZX010000001.1:13889690-13900805 GCA_020883565.1 Drosophila pachea
AACATATAGACACAGTTACCTATTTGGCGCATTCGACAAATACGAATGAGCAGAATCAGTTATTAGGCTTACAAATTAATATCAACTTTTCGATGCAGTCCAGCGGCTACTGCTTAGTCATGCTCAACATGGCTTATTGTGTATGTGGTGTGTTTACGTGTGTGTGTGTGTGTGTGCGTGAGTGTATGCAGCTGCTGCACTCGCTCGACAGTGGGAGAACCTGCATCTCATTTAATACTACTCAAATGTCGCGGCTTCAAATGTTTGACAACATTAATTAATTCTCCTCCTTGGGATTGATCATCTCACCGATGGAGGCGGCAGCGCCTGCGATAAGCGCCAGAATCGCAAAAATGCCAAGCAATATATTTTTGATCAGCTTCCATTTGCAGACACCGAGACCATCAGGCCACAGATAGACAGTCTCCACAAAGCTGGGCACAAAGATGCCCAGCAGGGAGAAGAACACGGCGCCCACCAGACTGATGAATGGCTCCAGATTGGGTATGCCAGCTGCAATACCACAGCTGACGAGGATGATGCCAGTGCGCAGCAGTATTTGCACCATATTGTGCTTCTCCGGACGGAACTTGTGCTGGATCTTGCGCCAGAGCACTTCGTTGGGGCTGCACAGAATTGAAATGGGATATTAATACAAATAGAAGTCAAAGGATTCGGATTCACTTACACGTAGAACTGCAGGCCGTAGGTGAAGAGTATGGCCACAGCCATCAGCAATTTGGCAGTGTCACCCAGCCAGTCGCCTTCGGGCAAGTTAAGCGTTATGCTGCCGCGCACTGTCTCACCGAATCGCACCTGCAAACGAGAGATGGCCATTAGCCAGGTCGCGGTGTAATCCGATTGGCATCTGCACTTACATAGCCGAAGAATCCAATGACTGTGTAGAGCAGGACCACCGTAATCATGGCGGTGTTGAGCACGCCGGGACAGCCGAGGAAATGTTGTGGTGTGCGCATCGAGTTCTCCACGGGCATGACAACGCCGATTCCCTCCATGGCAAAGATGACGGTGGCAAAGAACAGAGGGATGTGCACAGCGGGCGCAATCAGGGGCTTGTCGGAAAAGTCCAGCTCCTCGTCGAACATATAGTACAGAGTAATCACAAAGGTGACCACAATGAATACATTCGCCATCAGCGAGAATGGCACCAGCCATTTCAGATTCCTAATCTGACCGATCAGCAGACAGGGAATAACGGTTAGGGCTATATAGATGCGGACATCCCAGTTGATGCCCGCATCGTAGTTGATGACATCGTGGAAGGAGGTCGCAATGAACACCATATACACACAGGCGGCGGCATAGTAGGTGGCCATCAGGCTGATATCCACAAATTGCCTGCAATCAATAGTTATCATCATTACTAACTGTACTACTATTCACCCATACTTCCTCACGCCAGATAAAAACTCATTAATTAAGCCAATTAAGTGAGAAGTGAAAATTAGGAGGGAACAGGAGAACTTTCGGAGATTGCACATTTGGTCACGTTGCATGAAAGGAAGTGATAAAAGTGTTTTGAACTCTGCAGATTATATATCAATTACATAGATGATATGCAAGAACTGTCCAGGAACACTCCCCCCTCTGTTGAACGGTAACTATTGCTTGCTCTCTTTATTTTTTATTTTTGTTTTCTTCATTTATCATATCGGTTATCTTATCTGCTTTGTATAATAGGATATTGATGCGAGTGTGAAAACAGGTTTTCGCCAAATTTGACGAATGAAGTTATCAATTATTATTTCATTAGCATGTTAATGAAACAGCAGCAGCAACAACAACAACAACGCGCAATACTCACTTGGCAAAATTTGCATAGGGTCGAAGCGCTTTTGGTCCATACTCGAACACCTTCTCGGCCGTCTCAGCGAAGCCCAGAGCTGGCACTTTGACATCGCGGCAAATATTGTGGGAAGTTTTCACCTGAAGAATATAGAAGAGTTATGGACTATATTGATAAGTGGAATCCTGCAGCCTATGAGTAGCCTAATTCATAGTAATTCATGGAAAGGGAACTTCTATAGCCAGCCGCATCATTGCGTCATATAGTTAGTTGTACTTGAACAGTAATTTATTTTTCCGGCAATACTCCTTGACTCATATCGCCAGCCCATTGAGAACTGCGTAATTGTTGACCGATCTCATAACAGGCGACTCCATAAACAAAACTCTTTATAGTAGCTATACCAACCGAAAATATACGATCGTTTGTCACAATATGTATACAACTGTCTGGAATTGTCCCAGATATCAATGTGGAAGTCGCATGCGTAGCTTCAGATAATGTTGACCATATCTCTAAAGTCGTGGCATTACTTGCACTTTCTCATGTCGTTAATCCCAATTCAGTCTAAGACCATAAATCCGCATGTGAAGTGCTTCTATATAGTTTGTGTGAATGGCGATATTTCCGTTAAGAGTTCCCTATTTTTTTTTTTATAGGACAATTTCTAGGAAAGTCGGATCAACTAGAAATATGATTATATAAAAGCTTCAGACTCTATGGCATTGATATGCCAACAAACATTATCGAAGTATTTGCCAATCGATTGGCCCTTGAACCAGTTGGGACTGCCGCAAAATTATAGTCTCCCGGAAAATCCCAGACATACGACGCTACGTCAATGGCAAAGCAGGTGCTAAAAGGCTTTCGTCTGGATCGTCGATATGGCTCTTTGAAAACTGTTGTCACGTTGGCGGACATTGGATTGTTTGTCTACTTAATCTCATTAATTAGAGCTCATGGTTGCGCTGGCAAAACGTAATGTATATGTATATAATGTTAACCCTAAGAGAGTCTTAAAACAACGAGGAACAGACTTTCTAGCTGTTTTAGCCGCTTTTCGGCCAGACTTACCAAAATATGCACGCAGTGCGTGCAGAGAAAGCCCACGAATAGCGTCATGATGGTGCCAAACACCAGACCGGCATTATGGAAGGCCATGGGCATGGCCAGAATGCCCGTGCCTAGAGAACTCTTGAGGAGATGGGCCAGAGCGCCGCCAGCACTGGCGCCGCTGGGATCGCGGTGTACAAAGGGATCGTACGGGCCATCCTCCTGCGACAATTGATCCTTTTCCGTTAAATTAGCTCTACGCAGAAAGAGCATTAGATATCATATTAGAATATTGGTATTTTCTGCTTACTTGGAGTTGAAGTCACCGAGCGAGGAGATCGCCGTGCTGTAGGCCGGTGGCAAGGGTCCTGCCTCCGCCTCCGAAGCTGCGCCTGAGTCGTTGCCCGCCTTATCCGGCGTAAATCCCTTGTTGTCCGTCATCTGTGGTAGAGAACAGTTGCTATGAGTGGGTCAGCGTGAGGGGTTAATTGATTCAATGTAATGTACTCGAGAGATTTCAACGGCGCATGCCAGGTCATATCTTATCGTTTGCCGATTTTTCAAGTGCTATAGCTTTGCCCACGGGTCGGTAGTATTTTCCATGTTAGTGCGAGCTATGCGAATCGCAAACACGATCGTTATCTGGATTTCTTGGCCAGTCGATAGCCAATCAACATGTGCGGACTGCGTTCGTAAATTTTATACAATGTTTACGGTCCCGATTGGGTTGTAATTCCGATATATAGACACCATAAAACTCCAAACTTTAAAATTCACATAACACCTATCCGCTACATATGTATATATACATATAGATAGTGGAATGCATAATAATACTGCCCGCGGTCACATGACCAACCAGATCGCCCCCTAGCATCCGCTTCCCTCCCCGGCTGTCCATTGGCAGTAGAGGCAAATATGATTAGCCAGCTAATCGCTAGTTCGAATTATTTATGGACTCTTCTCAAGTGCCAGATGAATAAGTTGGTAACAAACTAGGCGTTAGCCATGCCTCTAATATAACATTAACCGGCTGATTAGATTAAAGAATTAATCATGGCTCCGATATTACCGATGTTGTATTGAAAATTCGGATTGGAGTCCTTTGAAAATATTAACAATTCTCATTAATAGAGAGTTATAGAGATTCTTTCCTTGTTTGAGAGGATCTCAATAAATTGCAATAAAATAGACGTAGTACAAATTGTTTACAGTTGATTGAGATTCTATACGAATAATCGCGCCGCGTTTACTCATAATAAAGCACTCACTGAAGTGGCTATGAGAATTTGTTAATCACTTGAACTTACGCTTTTTAGCTAGTTATGAAGTCGAGAACTGGTCAGGATTTCGAACCGAACGCGACCTCGGCCCAAATGCAACTGAATGTCGAACGTCGCGACTGGTCGCCCAAGAAGGTGTCCGAAAGATAACGCGGCTGGCTATAAGGCCGTAATGCCAGGCAGCGGGTAATTAATAAAGTATCAGAGCGAAATGCTTGTTGTAAACGCTCAAAGAGCTACCTTTAAGAAATCAATTGTGGGGCTGAAGCCGATCGCTGATAAGCGCGATAAGCGCCCTCACAATACAGAGAGAGGGGCGAGGTGGGATTTGATAAATAGTTGTACATGCAATGGAAATCCAGATGCAGTCAGAGCTCTATCTGGCAAAATCGAAAGTTGTTTTCATTCTAATAACATATCTGACGATTAAGAAACTCTGCTACTCATTATCAGATAAGATTAGCCGGGCATTTAGGAACAATTAGTATTTATCTACTGTGAAACTGTGAAACAGATACGCAAATATATACTATAGGTAGGCGACATTGACACGCTTTAATAAAATGCTCTGACAGCTGTTAAGGTCCTATATCGGATCGTTGACAAGTTTGGCTGATAAAAGTTAACAACTCTCGATTAGAACGTGGATCGGGAATCCATGTCGAAATTGTATTTCATTTTGCCCTCTGGCCGGTCTCTGATTGTAGCTCTTATTAATATTGTTATTATTATTATTATTACTAGTATGATTTGGATTTATACGACATCACGAGGCCGATCAATAGCCCATTGAATCATGATTCATTTGATTAGCTCTCTTTGTCGTAGCACTGTCCACATATATATATATATATTTATTTGCTTCGACCAATTATTTATGTTTATTGGCGCTCGACTGGCGTACCGTTATAATCGATATAATGATTTAATTATTAATTATAATTTACGCCCAGTGCGTCATCCATTTATGATCAAGCCAAACTGACTCTGACATCATTCCAGGTACTGGAAGTACAGGTAAATATCCTACTAAGAGGCAATATAATATAAGTCCATCAGCTGGAGAAGGATCGGGATCAGCACTTTACACTAGGAATGGGTATGAGAAGAAAAGGCAAATACATCTCCATATAGATTTACTTTGGATAAGCAGAGCAGCTAATGGACAACCTTTGAGCGCTCTAAACAGGCCTGACACTTCAACTTGCTTATTGACAAAGGCCAATAAGTTCCGCATCTGTTCAGAGTAATATATACAGGTGTGAAACTAGAAAATATAAAGATTTCAAAACTTGAAACCTAAATGAACGACATTTGGCGGAGTTGTCCATATCCATACGTAACTGGCCCCTGTAGAACAGGTCTGCCCAAAGATCTGGATAATTACTGGGAGTGTTGATAATACCGTTAAACTTTAATGACTCTCGGCATCTCAATGAAGCCACAGATTTTGGGTGAATGCATTGCATTAAAGCCAAGTTAAGCCTTAAGCTTTAATGTGCTTTATTATTTTTTTTTATTATCTTTTTTTTTTGCTTTCGCAAATTTCGCGTTTCATATCAGAGTTTTCACGTGCGGGGAATCAATGGATTTAGCGGCTTAAAGCCTGCTGGCCAACACGCACAGTTGTCAATGAAGCGATTCATCAATTCAATGCAGCTGCTCAGTGTCAAAAATCGAATTGCCCCTCCATTGAGCGGGTTCACTTTCAATATGCAAAAAAAAAAAATAAAAATAAAAATAAAGCAGCAGAAACAGAATCAAATGAAATAAATTGAACGTGCGTCGCATTATTGATGAGCCAGCTGACGTACTTTTGCACTGAACTTGGATGGTGCAATTGCATTCGTTACTCGCTCAGCCTAGCCCGACTCTTGCATAAGTTCCCTGAGAAGTCGCCTCAATCCGAAAAAGTCACGGAGTGAAGTGGGCCAACGAGTATATGCCAGAGAGATGGCAAATAAATCTGGCCATATTACCATATATCAGAATTAAACTGTCAAATAATTTCGGAATATCTTAACAGATTTGAGAAAATATATTCCATTTTTTATATTTTTTGACCTGACTTCTATTCTGGATAAATCAGAGATGCACGATCAGGCGATCCTTGCACTATGCTTTACTATATATTCGAACTATCGTAGTCATAAGGACTCTAGATAGGTTAAGTTATCATATATCGAGCAAGCGCAATCCGTGGGAAATCTCTTATACTTTATAGTGTGAAGCGAGAGAGGAATACTAGGCTCCACTATTCGAGAATCAGGAACAGCAAGAGCTATAAATATCGATGGGAACTGCTATGGTACATGAGAAGTCCTTTAGATATCATTGTATAAATACAGGCGTATTTAGGGAGTAGCTTAATTCCTACACAGATAATGAACCATTGTTGCTGCACTTTTTTTATCATTTTGTTTATATAACGTTATATGTTTAACCCATTTTATAGCAAAAAATTATTCAACATGCCCCTCTTGTAGTTATTGTTGTCACTATCTGCTCTCATTTCGAAAGCATTTTCTATGGTTTTTTTTTTCTAAAGTTTTAATTACCTTAGCGCAACTGTTGTTAATTTAGTTATAGGCAAAATAGTTCAGTCCGATTTATGAAGATTTGTTGGCATTGACACGAAGTGTTTGGTTTATTTTTGTGGTTTTCCTTTCCTTTGACACCCGCACAAAATCGCCTGGACGCCAAAATCGCGTGAAAAAGACGCGCGCGTTTTTGTCAGCACCAGAAAATTAGAATAATTAGAAATTTATGCTTTTTCGAATGTCAGTTCCGTTCAAGACATTTACGGCGTTTGTAACGATCACGTGTAACGGTAAAATGTATTTAAATTAAATCACTAACTGATCCTTTTAAGTCTCGCGCCTTGTTCCTTTCATTCCTTGTTTCAGTTTCCTGCGGCTGCAAGCGCGTTGTTGTTAACTGTCTGGCGATCAGTTAGTGACTGATATTAAGCCAATGTTTGTGCTTGAATTTGTTGCTGCTACCGGCAGCAGCACACACACACACACACACGTACAAGTATACCTGCCAGACGATATGGAGATGGGTGAGAGCGAGAGAGTGGGAGAGGGACTGCGCACAATTAGCCCAGCGGACAACTAATGATACCATCACACTCTCCCCCTCTCTCTCTCTCTCTCTCGCTCTTTCTCTCGCTCTCTTGCTCAATGTGTGTGTGTGCTTTCTATAGCTAACCGTTTTGGGCATTTACAGCGAGACAAGTCTGGTTGTGCGTTGCATTGCATTGCATTGCTCATACGCAGCGTTCGCCCAGTCGTTTGCACAGGGTGACAGCCGCAGCCATGGCAGCAACTTAGTTATTTAGATAAAATGCTGAGCCTTAGTATTGAAATTAACAGTGATAACAGATCTGATGTAAAAGAATAAAAAATATTTGTATTTACATATTTTATTGACTTAGCAACTAAGTATTGCTCCGCGCTTCGTCAAATAATAATTAATTGAAGATTTTAACAAAATTTGGAACACAGAGCACAGTCAAGGTAATGAAGGCTCAAGTAAGCATCAGAAATCAGCGAAGGCGAACACCAAAACAAGGAACCCTGTATTCAATAAGAGCCGAGCTGTCTGCAGTTGCAGAGCGAATTGGAGATTGGCTTTGAAAGACACCTCGCAGACACTTTGGCTGGCATTTGGAGGAGACTTTGATGGGAGCTTGGACGCAGTGTGTCTGTGTTTTGGGGGGGGAGGAGGACTTGTAGGCGACTTGGTCAAATTGGAGTGCATTGAACATTGCAGACTAAGAATTGGCGAGTCGCCTTAAAGAGCACTCTCCTCCACTTCGCTCGGCCAATTGCACAGCCAAGGCAATAGCTAAAAGTACAAAAGTCGACAACATGGCAATTACTTAGACAATATGCTCGTTGTTGTTGTTGTTGTGGTTGTTGCCTGTCTGTCTGCGTTGTTGTCGCCTTGAGGTGTCTCTTTAAGTCAGATCATGGAGTTTAGTGATTAACTTGTTTCAAGTGGACACCGTTGTTGTTGTTGTTGTCGTTGTTGCTGCTGGTCTTGCACTCGATATTGTTGCCTGCCCATAAAATATGAAACGCTCGATTGTTGTTGCTCTTGCTGGCGGTGTTTGCTGCTGCTTGTTCAGTGGGCCAGTGGAAAATTTTTGAGGAGCACAATTGAAATGCAATTTTCACGCGCGACGCATTTTAAAAAGTGTTTCGTTCGAGTTCAGTTTGAGTGACTTCATTAGTCCGAGAGATATGCGATTGTTTAATGAATGAATGGATATATGTATGCATATTACATATATAGCTTCTGATCGTAACAGTAATTGGCTAAAGGCATTTGATGATTAAGACACCAAAGCCGCCTTGGCGTAATTGTAGCAATTTATTGACAGTCAATTTACTCAGGGCTCAGATATATGTTTAATTTGCGAAACAAGCTCCCAAATAGATAAGCCAACTGGATACACGCAACAAGTGACGTATACGCAATGTCTGAGGTCGAGATGGTGATAAAAACTGCACTTTGACAGTATCAGAGAGAGAGAGAGAGAGAGAGAGAGTGAGAGAGTGGAGCAGCCCAATCAAGGCTGAAGGTAAAGTGATTTAAGGTTTGTTTAAATGATGATGTCTATAGATTAATGCAAGTGATAATGAAGGTTGAAAGCATGATATATATATGAAAGAATGAGTGACAGGGCATGTTGCCAATTAATCAGATATAGACGAATTAGTAAGGCGAGGCTTCGGAGTTCGCCTGAAAACCAGATACCCTGCAATAATGGGATCAAGAAGCATGACATTTTCTATCTCATTTCCATTTCGCTTTGGTGAAAAACTATTTATATGGATTACAGGGTAGCAGCAAATTTATCATCTTATATGACGGCCCGTTCTGGTGCCTCGCGGCTTGACGTGTTTGCTATCTCAACAATTGTTAACACTCGACATGTCGCCGTTTATAAATATAAAACAAAAAGAAAGAGAATACCTGGAAAAGATTTTAGTGTTGTGTTGTATAGTGTGTACGCTATGTAAATTGAGGGCCCAGCATACATGCCAATGTCTGTACATTCATGCTTTTGTTCGAGCAAGTGATGCACAGAGATCGTTTAAAATGCATGAAACTTGTTTTAGCGCCAATTTCGCAGCACGTAATATTTCGGTTTTATAATGCTAAATAATAATAATGTTAATGTAAACAAATCGAAGTTGCTTCCGCAATTGGTTCCGGCATTGCAGCCTTCACATTGTGCAATAACAATTTTTTTTTTTTAGCTATTGATATTTATCGTATTCGGGTTCGCATGGAGTTCATCATCCGCGAAATCTAGGCAATTAATTAATTAATTGATTAGTATGCAAAGTGTTCTAGGCATTAGTTCGCCTCTAGATTGTCGCATCCGATTCGACAAATGGCCGATACTGAGTCAGCCATTGAATCAAGACTAAAATACTTAAAGCCCACACACACACACACACACACACACTCGGACTCGCATTCGCACTCCCAATTCGCAGTCGAGAGCCGGCTGCTGACCTTGTCTGATGTCAAACGAGGTGCTGCATGTTAATGGAATGGGCGTTTCATGTCAAGCTCTCCCCATAGGCGTGGCAAGTGGGTCATCCAACGCGGGCTAGTCAAACCTAACTACCCGCCTTTGGCCATTTGTTTCCGCAAACAGTTAACGCCTTTCATTGAGCACATTTTTCGTATAATCAAAAAGCCGAAAACAAAGCCCAAACACAATGAAATGTAAATGCTCTCATACATGCTTAAATCCACATATATACTATATATATTTATATATGTACCTGATGGCAAGGAATGCAATTGCTTTCTAAACAATGCGCGCTAGAATTTCTATGGAAAGCAGTATTTCCGCATTGGCGGAGGTGGATTGTTGCATACATTTGACTTAGTGGCATCTAAGTGGTGGAACAATGTGGTCCGTGCATTCTAACTGTGATTTAATTAAAGTAATTAATCATTCAACATGACTAATTGCAGTCATATTTTAAAGCTGCTTCATCAGAATTGTTCCACGTGGAGGGTGTCGAACTGGAAACTGCTTTGTAGAATTAGCAGTTAGTAGAACAGCACTTAAAAACTAATAGAATAAGGTTAGAGTCAAGCCAAATACACTGCGCATAGTTAATTATACAGCGTAGTTTGTTTAGAGGTAAATCACATATACCTTGTCTCACAATTAAATTTGCAAAGCTGAATGGCAGCTTCATTGGAACGCGAGCTTCGCAGTCGAATATCTTATTTATCAAATTCGGGAAAACAATAAAAATAGTTAAACAAAACTAATAAATGCACTGCCCTTTCTCTCTCTCTCTCTGTCCGTCTCACCATCCTGCTATTCACCTTTGTAGACAGGCTTGCGTTTCTCGGCAAAAGCTGCTAGTCCTTCCAAACGATCCTTGGTGGGTATGACTTGAGCGTAGCACACCTCCTCAATGGAATAACCCGTATTTAGATCCACCTGCATGCCCTTGTCTATTGCCAGCTTGGCCATGCGCACGCCAACTGGCCCATTGGGCAGTATTTCCTCAGCCAACTTCACAGCCTGCTGATAGGCCGCGTCCTTCGTTTCATTCTGATCAACAACATGATTGACTAAACCCAGTTCCTTGGCCTCGTTGCCGTTCAGCACACGGGCAGTGAATATTAATTCCTTGGCTAGTGCGGGCGATAATATACGGGGTAAGCGCTGAGTGCCGCCTGCGCCTGGTATAATAGCTAGTCGTGTCTCCACCAGACCCATCTTCGCATTCGAAGCTGCTGTGCGTATGTCGCAGGCCAGAGCCATTTCTAGGCCTCCTCCTAAAGCAGCACCGTCAATAGCCGCAATCACAGGCATTGGCAACTGCTCGATGCTGATTAGTAGGCCACGCAGTTGGGTGACAAAATCTTTGGCTTCTTCTGGGCTCATGCCTGAAAAATAACAGTCAAAAATATTTAAAAATC
>JABVZX010000001.1:13900890-13911222 GCA_020883565.1 Drosophila pachea
TGTTGATAACGAGGCATCCCCTACCTTTACGCTCTTTCAAATCGGCTCCAGCACAAAATATACCAGGTGTGAGACTGCGCAACACAACGACACGAGAACCGTTATCCCGCTTAAGGTCGTGCAGGATATCAGTGAAAGTGTTTACCAAACCTCGATTGAAGGAGTTTTTTGCAGCCGGCCTATTAAGGCCAAGTACTGTTATACCCTCCTGCTTTCCTTGCAGGCGATCCACTAACACTTCCGTTCCATCTCCCAGTTCTGCGTCAATCGAGTAACATCTGCTTACAGCTCTAAGTGGCAGCGCTCTTCGCGTTATAAGCTTCGAAACGTGCTTCAATAAAAGCGTCATTTCTTTTAACAAAAAATTTTAATTAATTGCTCAGAACGAAAAAATAATGGTTATAAAACCGGCAGTACAGCGAAGACTGATAATGAAGAAGCAGCTCGCACATATGGAGGTAACGTATTAGCCGAAGTTTGAACACCCTAGCATTTATATATAATGGATTTCGGCCAAATAAAATTATACATCAATGAAGTGTATTAACAACTAGAGTAAAAATTGTTCATATGCTGCTCTTTAAAATAATAGAATATATTCTAAAGCAAAAATGAAACAACTCATATTCCCAGTTATCTAGGACTGTTCATGATTGAAATTTGTGCAGCAATGTTCATAAAACGTAGGGTATTAGAACAGCTGTTGCGTTAGTGTTGGCTAACATGCCGAGAATATTTCGTAGTTATCGATAACATTTTTCTTTGCCTAAATTTACAGCCGGGCTCTTCTAAATTATATTTTGTTATTAAAAATTGTAAATAAATCACCTAGTGTGAAAAAAAACGGCATTGCTTTGGCATAAATAGGTATTGCACTCAATTCAGTAAGAAATATTTCCAATTGAGTAGCAAAAGGCGAAAGCAAAGCCCAAAAACAACAATACATACGGTATGTGCATGACGTAGTCCGCCTAAAAGTGAAACAGCACGACAAAACGACGTCAATACAGATTGAAATCTGTTAGCTGTGCACTGTGTAAGTAGCAGAGATTCTTGAGATTCCCCTCAATTCTTGAAATTTGTATTTCTTAGAGCCCTCAAACTGCTACCGTTGCCGTCGGCTAGAATATGTTGATGCGCTGTTTATGTCTGTTACAGCGGAAACAACAATATACACGAGCCACTTTGCTGTGGAAACGCCAACATTTTCAGAGGGCCCACAGTTTATGGTGCAATGAGAGCGTTACGCTTCGGCTACAGGCTCGTAGTCGGCTGGGCGGAGGCGCTAATCAGTGCAATATCAGCAAGTTTTTTCTATTACTGAAGCGCTTCAGCTCCGGAAAGAAGATTTCGGATCCGAAAGACCATGTTCCAGAGACTAAAGCTAAAACATGCGATCAAAAAAAAATAGACGAAGCAGTTAAACACCTGCCTTCTATTCAGACAAAAAACTTCGAGATAAAAACCGCAAAGGGCATACTCTCAATTACTACCACCATAGAAGACTCTAAGATCAATGAAATCGTATTTGAGAAAACGGATTTATCGCCAATTGCGAAGCTGAATGAACCCGCAATCAATGTAATGCCCATGTCGAACACGTCTGGCATGAAAGACGCCACAGCGCCGGCTACTGCTCCAGCTCCCGAGACAGTTGCTTCGACCCTGCTGCGCAAGGAAGAGATAGATGGCGTAAAAGTAGCTTCATCGCCCGTGACTCCAGCAGCGAGCCCGAAGCGAGCGCGTTTTGATTACCGTATGTCGTTGGAACGCAATTTCGTGACGCCTGCGCGAGCCATCTCCGATTTTATGCTAACCTTAGCGGATCTGGAATCCTTGCCAAAAATCAAACGTCGCTCGCCCTATGAACAGGAGCCGCCGATGACCGTCTACTGGCGACGAGACGTTGAAGCTAAAGCGCTGAAAGTTTGGGGCTCGCGGGAGGGCATCGTACGTGAACGGCTGCGACGCGAAGTGGAACGAAAACAATATCAGCAGAGTAAGTTCATCTCTGTTAGCAAAGGTCAAGAAACAATGTGTCAACCCTATTGTTAACACACTTTTAGATGTGTTTACGGTGAAACGTCGGTTGCGGGACTATCGACGGGAGGTGGGCTCGCGAACTAAGGGCCTTGGCGAGGCTAACGTTGGCTCAGAGAAGTCTGGACAAGTAGTGGCCACAGCCATCGCAATGTGAGTAGTCTATCTCTCAAGTTTTTTTTCTTTCTTTTTTTGCATTGACTTATTGTCTACTACATATTTAGCAATGCGGCAAATCTGCTGTTCAAAACTGGTGGATGGATGTTTAGTGGTTCGCATAGCATGTTCGCTGAGGTCATACACTCATTGGCTGATCTAGTCAATCAGCTAATATTGGCCTTTGGCATCTACAAGTCGTCCCAAGTGCCCGATACGGATCATCCGTATGGATACATGAATATGCGTTATGTCTCGTCGCTTATCTCTGGCGTTGGTATCTTCTGTGTGGGTAGCGGCTTGTCTTTTTACCATGGCATCGAGGGTATTCTCCACCCCGAACCAATTACAGATCTATTTTGGGTTTATTGCATCCTTGCAGGCTCCCTCGTCTCCGAGGGTGCCACTCTGATGGTGGCGATTAATGAACTGAAGCGTGCCGCAAAAGAAAACAATATAAGCTTTAAGGATTATGGTGGGAAACTGTAAATGTTAAAGGTGCAATGTTACAACTGCTGCATTTCAGTTATATCTGGGAAGGATCCTTGCGTTAATGTAGTGCTCTGCGAGGATGCAGCTGCTGTGGCCGGTGTCGTAATTGCCGGCAGCTGCATGGGTCTAAGTAGCATAACCGGGTCACCACTTTTCGATGCGGCAGGCTCGATGGTAATTGGCGCACTTCTCGGTGCTGTCGCGTCCTTTATTATTTATACAAATGCCAATGCGTTAGTTGGCGTTTCCATTTCTATGGACCGCTTGGAGAAGATCAATTCGGCCCTAGAAGCTGATGTGATGATTCGAGCCATTTATGATGTTAAGGGCATTGACATTGGCAATGGACGAGTACGCTATAAGGTTTGTGACTTTGAAAATAACCATTAGATAAATGATGATGGATGGAATACGTGTAAATTTTCGTTGCAGGCTGAACTGGATTTCGATGGACGAGAATTGACGAGATCTTATTTGGATAAGCAAGATCTGACCAAACTCTTTTCGGTGAGTAAAATTAAGTGGAATGTAATTTGTTGAGTGCCTAAGCTATAGTACGTTTTGTAGATGGTGCGTGATTTTCGTAATGTGGAAGACTTGGAGAACTTCTTGCTAGATCAGGGCGAGAGTATTGTGGATCTCATGGGAGGCGAAATAGATCGAATCGAATTGAATCTGCGTGTAAGTTTCAATTTATGAATAATATTTGCATTAAGACCAGCTGTTAAAGTCTCAACAAATTTCTCTTTTCTACGCAGACACAATTTCCAGAAATTCGTCATGTGGATCTTGAAATACTTTAAAACCCTCCCCCGCCGGCAAATACCTTACAAATACATTGGCTTGGACGTCTTGGAATATATTTGACAAGCAAAATTCTCTGTGTAATAAAAATATATATATAGTTTTTATTATTTCAGTTGTGTAGGATAATAAGGGCATCAATTAGTTGCTTGGGCCAAACATTCATTTTGGACTAAATTAGGCATGCTGTTTTTATCAGATTTTCCCCGGTCAGGTTATTAAACAAAATTAATGTATAACTACAAAGTGTGGCAAAATTTGTCCAGTTTTTAATTTCTTGTGCAAATTCAATGCGGAGTAAGCCCCGTGCAACTAATGGTCTAAATTTATAATATTTATTGTATAAAATAAAAATTATCTGTTAAGTTTAATTTTTCCTGAAAAATACTAAACACATATTTAAACTCTGGCAGCACTGTTTTTGCGCTCTCTGAGAGTACTTGCGTGGTTTGGCTCTCTGTTTATATGTTCATTTCATAGCATTCGCGCCAGCAGCGCAGTCGTTATATTCGTTGTTGTTGCCGCTGTCGCAGCTGACGGAATACTTAACAGCGCACGCGACTTTCGCTGCTTGCGGATTGTAATGGTGGAGCGAGAGTGTGAGAGTATGAGAGCCAGTGACGCCGGCGCAGATGGTGAGCATGGCTTGAGCAGATAAGCAACCGAAGCGCCTCGGTCAGTCGTAATTAGCGAGTGCTAAGAAGCGGGTTAATCGGGTCGGCTGCGGTTATTCAAATTACTTTTTTGGCGCAAAATAAAGATATATAAAAATAAAAAGTGCTTTTAGCTGCGTGCATGGCACATAAATTAAATCAATTGCTCACACGTTCAGCCATTACTCCGTAATTAAATTTTACTTATAAAATTCAAAATATGAAAACCGAATAAGGATTGGAAACGGCAAAACCAAAACAAACAAAAAGGTGAAAGAAATATTTAAAGTATTTTTAAACAAACATTTATGAACATAAATGTGGCTTATCTTTGTTAATTTAAGCACTCTAAGCCTGAGAGCGAACAAAGGGTGCTGTTCGCCAGCAGAGCTTTCACTGTATGACCGTTTACTGTTGTTCAGTTATCTGACCCATTAATGGGTGCAAAAAAGTGGACCAGCCCCATTCATTCAATTCACATGCTAATTATGCTGCGCACAAAAAATGCAACAAAAGTCCAGATTCGCGTTTAGTCCAATCAGAAACAGTGGATAAACAAACAAAAACATTACGTAATTGTAAAGAACGAGACAGAAATTCGATTCTGTCAGAAATTATGAATTAGTAATATTTTACAGGTTTGCTGTAATTGAATGCCCAATGTCAGCGGGCCTAAGTAAAAGCCAATCAATTGGCAATGGCTGCAATTGAGCTGAAATTGGGGCAAGTGCGCGCCGATCTGATACGGATCTGGGATTATAATTCTGACATTCTCGCGAGTATACTCTCGATCGAATCTCGACAGACTCACAATTAGTCAACTAATGAGCAAGCAGGCCGCAAGCTGGGCTCGACTTGCCAATACCCTGTATGTGGTTCTATATTAGAAAATTCTGTCTATTTCTCATCTAGCTGATTCACCCCATTGCGTTTGCCCTTGGCCAAAAAGCATAAACAATGCAAATGAGGCAACCGTTGGCAATGCACCTTCAGCTTCAGCTGCATCTTTGTCTGCTGCTCGCCAGCTGTGCCGCAGCCACACAACCGCACATCGTCTTCATACTGGCAGATGATCTGGTAAGTGTGCTTGGAACGATATTGGTTAAGTTGTTGTTTGATCTGCCGCTCTCTTTTTGGTTTCTTTTCTGGTGCTTTGCAGGGCTTCAACGATGTGGGCTTCCGTGGCTCTGCGCAGATTCCCACGCCCAATATCGATGCGCTGGCCTTTTCGGGTCTCATACTGAACCGCTACTATGTCAATCCCATTTGCACGCCCTCACGCTCGGCGCTGATGACGGCCAAATATCCCATACACACGGGTGAGTCTCAGCGTTCCTCAGCCGCGTTTTATTCAAGCCAATTCTCATTCCTCTGCTTTGGGCAGGCATGCAACACACTGTGCTATACGCGGCTGAGCCGCGCGGTCTGCCTTTGGATTTGAAGATACTACCACAATACCTAAACGATTTAGGGTGAGCTGAGTTAGCTGATCTTGGTCTGATTTGCACTTAACCCGTTCCATTCCCCTGCAGCTACACCTCCCACATAGCTGGCAAGTGGCATCTGGGACATTGGAAGCTGGCATATACGCCGCTCTATCGCGGCTTTAGCAGCCATGTGGGCTACTGGTCGGGCCATCAGGATTACAGTGATCACAGCGCTGTGGAGCACGGCCAATGGGGCCTGGATATGCGCAATGGTACAAGGCTGGCCTACGACCTGCATGGACAATATACCACGGATGTGATTACACAGCATTCGGTCGAGGTGATAGCCAAGCATAATGCCACCAAGGGTCCGCTCTTCCTCTACGTGGCGCACGCGGCAGTGCATTCGGGCAATCCCTACAATCCGTTGCCAGCAAAAGATGATACAGTCCGCCGGCTGGAGTCGATTCAGCACTACAAGAGGCGCAAGTACGCGGGTAAGTGGCGGCTGAAATCCTCAAACTCACACATTGAACATCGGCTCATCTGCTCCTTAGCTATGGTCACCGCCTTGGACGACTCAGTGGGCCGCATTGTGGAGCAGCTGCGCAAATCTCGGCTGCTCGAGAACTCCATCATAATATTTTCAACAGACAATGGCGGTCCAGCTGAGGGCTTCAACTCCAACTTCGCCTCCAACTATCCGCTGCGAGGTGTGAAGAACACGTTGTGGGAGGGCGGAGTGCGTGGAGCGGGATTGCTTTGGTCTGCCCAGCTGAACAAGCGTTCGCGCATTGCCGATCAAACCATGCACATTGTGGACTGGCTGCCCACGCTGGTGGAAGCGGCGGGCGGTGAGGCTGCACTCACCCAGCTGGCTGCCGCTCAGCTGGATGGCCTGAGCGTATGGCAGGCGCTGATGAAAAACGAGGTGTCGCCTCGGAAGACTGTGCTCCACAACATCGACGATATCTGGGGCAGCGCGGCGCTCACTGTGGGCGACTGGAAGGTGGTGCGCGGCACCAACTACAATGGCTCCTGGGATGGCTGGTACGGGCCGGCGGGTGCGCGTAATCCGCGCGACTACGACTGGCAAAAGCTGGCCAAGAGTCCCGCCGGCCAGGCCATGCAGCAGCTGAAAATGTTGCCCAAGGTGCCGGACATGATGCGCCTACGTGCCGCTGCCAATGTCATCTGCAAGGATGCCACCTCAAAGGACGCACCAGACATACCCTGTAATCCGCTGCGCGCGCCCTGTCTCTTCAACGTCCGCGAGGATCCTTGCGAGCAGCGCAACCAAGCCAAGCAGTAAGTGCAGCAGGCATCGCCATCTCGTCCCACCATAATTAACCCACTCCAAATTCGTTTGATTAGGTATCCCAAGGTGCTGGAGCTTCTCCTAAAAGAGCTGCAGCTGCTGAATGCCACGGCGCTGCCACCCGCTAACAAACCCGATGATCCGCGTGGGTTTCCGCGATTCTGGAACTACACATGGACCAATTTCGGCGACTACAATGAAACACACAATTGTATTTAAGAACTGGACTAATAAACAGAACTATATGCAGGCACTTTTTAGGAGCGAATTCCCTTTAGTTTGTGCTCATGCATTCGTCTCCAACTTATAGGCAATGCCTGGTGATAATTTCGACTCTCATAGATTTATGGTGAAAGGTAAATTGCATTAATCTTTCCCATATCCATCCCATCTTTCAGCCTCTTTTCTCGAGGGACTCTCAATATTTATATACATTTATTTATTACACAATCTCTATATATTTGAAGTGATCCGCCTCCTTTGGCCTCGTCCTTCGATTCCTTTCGGATTCATTTCCAGCCTGCACCAAACCCTTTTCCCCTTCGCAACTCCATAGAACTTGTATAAAAATATAACTTTATTATTTTACTTATTGGCAATCGATTCTTATGCTAAGCATCTTATTTTTTTTTTGTCCTTATTCGCTTTTAAGCGGAATATTCGATTTTTCTCACATATGCAACTATAAGTTGAACTTAGCCTAGTTGAAGTCAGAGATGGGATGAGAGTAAAGAGCTTGAGATAGCGTGAGCTGTGTATAGAGTACAGAGTGCGGGCGATAGAGCTGGTCTGGTCATGGTAATGGTAACTGTAACGGTAACGGTAACTAGTTCATAGTTCTAAGGTGGCTAAGATGTGGCTTAAGTGCTATTGATATTGATCTACGTCCTTTCATAACTCGTCTCGTCTCGTCTTGAATAGCTAGCTAAGTGTCTGTTTGCTCGTTGTCCGTTCCGTCTTTCCTAGTATCTGTAGCCGCTGCCATCGTTGTCTCCGTTCTGGCCGCCGGGGCCGAAGCCGTTGCCATTGTTGCCGTTGCGGCCCTGTCCGGGCTTGCCGCTGGAGTAGCCGCGTCCGTCTCTGTTGTCCTGGCCGAAGCCATCCTGGCCAGTGGGACGACCGCTCGAGTAGCCCTGACCATCACCGTTGTCCTGGCCGATGACGCGTCCGCCGATGACCACACGGCCACCATCGGAGCCACCATTGGCGCCTGGACGACCACCTGAGTATCCATTCTGACCCAAATCCTGACCGCCTGGACGACCACTTGAGTATCCATTCTGACCCAAATCCTGACCGCCTGGACGACCGCCGGAGTATCCATTCTGACCCAAATCCTGACCGCCTGGACGACCGCCGGAGTATCCATTCTGACCCAAATCCTGACCACCTGGACGACCGCCGGAGTATCCATTCTGACCCAAATCCTGACCACCTGGACGACCGCCGGAGTATCCATTCTGACCCAAATCCTGACCACCTGGACGACCGCTGGAGTATCCATTCTGGCCCAAATCCTGACCGCCTGGTCGTCCGTTGGAATAGCCTCCTTGACCGAGGTCCTGGCCACCTGGACGTCCGCTGGAATAGCCATTTTGTCCCAAGTCCTGACCACCTAGACCACCAGCTCCGCCAGCACCACCATTGGCATCGCCCTCATATCGGATTTGCGGACGGTATCCCTGCTGATCCGCCTCGTACTCAACGATCTGCAAGTGAAGAAGAAGGGGCAAGAGATTAGCTACGTTCGAAGTGACAGTTTATCCTGTTTCCCCAGCATTCACTCAACATAGACGGCCAGCTCGCTTACTTGCTTCCTTCCGTCGGGCAATAGAACATTGTACTGGCCGGTGGTGAAATCACCGTCGCGCATCTCTGAGTGACCAAAGGAGAGGCCACTTGGCGGGTCCTCAACTTGGTAATTAAATTCGTATTTAGCGGGCTCCTATCGGGTAGCGAGACAGAGAGCGTGTGGAGAGAGAAAGAGAGAGACAGATAGAGAGAGTTCAAGATAGAGTTCAGTGAGATAGAGGTGACAGAGGGCGTGAGAGAGAAAGAGAGGAAAAAGAGAGCGGAGAGAGACAGAGAGGTGGACACAAGCAATTCGGAGCGGTGCAAGATCAGAGCGTGCTGTGCAGCGGGGCCAAAGATGCATTCAGCTCCATGTGAGCTTATCTTTGTACATGTGTGCGTGTATGGAAGGAGCCAAGTAGCCTAAGAACCCAAGTGCCAAGCATAGCGCTACTTACATCGTTGTCGTAGTCACCACCAGCACCACCAGCACCACCAGGACCGCCGGCACCGCCTGCGCCAGCGCCCGACGCGGGAGGGCCGTACGAATCAGAGGGCTTGCCTCCGAAACCGCCCTGTCCTTGACCCTGGCCAGGAGCTCCGTAGCTGCTCGATGGACGACCATTGCCGTTTCCGTTGCCTGGGGCGCCATAAGTATCCGAGGGCCTGCCACCCAAACCGCCTTGTCCTTGGCCAGGAGCTCCATAACTGCTTGAAGGACGACCATTGCCGTTGCCGTTACCGTTGCCTGGAGCGCCGTAACTATCAGAGGGCCTGCCACCGAAACCACCTTGTCCTTGGCCAGGTGCACCGTAGCTGCTAGAGGGGCGTCCATTGCCGTTGCCGGCGCCAGGAGCACCATAGCTATCTGAAGGCTTGTTGTCAAACCCACCCTGACCCTGGCCAGGTGCGCCATAGCTGCTTGAAGGACGTCCACTGCCGTTGCCAGCACCGGGAGCACCATAGGAATCTGAGGGTTTGCCAGCTTGTCCTTGGCCGGGAGCACCGTAGCTGCTTGAAGGACGTCCATTACCGTTGCCAGCGCCAGGAGCACCATAGGTATCCGAGGGTTTGCCGCCAAATCCGCCTTGTCCCTGTCCGGGAGCTCCATAGCTGCTAGATGGGCGACCACCGAAACCGCCTTGTCCCTGTCCCTGACCGGGTGCACCGTAACTGCTCGAAGGACGACCGCTGCCGTTGCCGTTGCTGTTGCCAGTACCAGGAGCTCCGTAGCTATCCGAGGGCTTACCGCCAAAGCCGCCCTGGCCCTGACCCGGAGCACCATAGCTGCTCGACGGGCGTCCGTTGCCTGTGCCTGGAGCGCCATAGCTATCCGAGGGCTTGCCACCAAAGCCGCCCTGTCCCTGTCCCTGCCCCTGGCCCGGCGCACCATAGCTATCGCCAGGCGAGGGCGGCAGATAGGAGTTCACTGGCGGCTCGGGACGTGCCAGTGACGTCGCTGTCAACAACAGCATTAGGCCAAAGAGCTTGTACATATTCCTCGAGTGCTTGTGCTTGGTAACTGTCGGTTGACTTTTCTGCGCCACAAAGCAGCGCCAAATTCTGACTGATCTCGATGTGCAGCCGCGGCGCGTATTTATATGAAACGCTGCTCTCCAATCGCAGCAAACGAAACTGAAAGTCGAGGATG
>JABVZX010000001.1:14115884-14140551 GCA_020883565.1 Drosophila pachea
ATGTCGTCTCAGCCCTATGGCAATGGAAATGATCAAGACGATTATGAGTCCCTGTCTGAATCGGAGGGCGACGAAGGGGAGGAGCCACTAGACATGTGGGCCTGCAACTTGTGTACATTCCGCAACCATCCGCAATTGAATATGTGCGAAGCCTGTGAAAATGTTAGAATCCAACCGGGTATGATACGAATTGTGCATAACGCAGCCGAAAATGGCGCAGCCTCAGCTACGCCCACACCAACAGCAAACGGAACAGGCGCTGGGCTAGACGCCGACGCCAATCGGCAGCAACCATACGCTTTGCACACGTGATCGATTGCTTGATGGATCACCGGTTTGCCTGCTTAGACTATTGATTAGTATACTAATTGTCCAGGACCCAAGCCATGCGGGTCTTCATATCAATCCAAAATTTTCTAACATGCATCGCTTGCGCACGATTTTTTGCATGCAGGCAACTTTGAAACTGTGATAGCATTATCTTATTAATTAACGAAAAAAGTCAAGGCACGCATGCAGCCTCCATAAAGTGTAATAACCCCTAAGTATACATATGTGTGTGCTACAATACTGAACATTTTGCTCGTTAGAAAGACAGCAGAAAGCTAAGCTAGGATACACATACATTTTAAAGAAAAGCTGCATATATCTAATACATAATCAATATTCATAGAAAGAGTACATTTTAATACATATTTATGTTTTTATCGATCGCCTATTTCTTATTATCTGTTTGATTAATAGAGCCTATATTACTAAGCAAACGAAGTTTATTATTATTTTAAGCAGCCTGCATAAATAAAGAAGTTATTGATTAAATATTTATTGTGGTTGTTGCTGTTGTTGGTTCCCTCGCTTTCCAATATATCTTATCATAATGTTTGTTGCAGCTAATTTTTTAATGTTCAATTACAGCTCCAATTCACAATCGTGAGGATATCCATATAACACTATCACCCGGCGAGAACCGTAAGAATAGGAAATAAAGAAATGAATTTAATCTATTTATACAACCAAGATATCTCCCTTTAGGAATTATTCACTCTTGGATATTATCGTGATCGGAGGCCCAGTACTGACAATCAAAACTAGACAGCACACCAATTTGTATAAATATTTTGCTTATTTTTTATTAAAATTATGCTGCTGGCAGCGTTTAGCTCAATAATCTATGTATATTTCTTATGCTATATGTTGATCTTCTAGGTTAAGAACCGGAGACTTCTAGTGGAGCAACTGTATATTAAATTAGTAAAATTTCAAATTTTAAATATATACACATTGAAAATATATAATGTTGTCGTTATTCGATTGTTGGTACACGTGCACTAAGAGGAGCCGCCATAGATATATCTATGGAATGTGCAGATCAGCATTAACAAATATACGATAATATTCTGCTGGTATAGAACATACTGAGTGATATACATATAGAGCGAAAGCCGCAGCAGGTTGTAATCGCATTTTAAAGCTTCACCTACAGCTCTGAACTGATCTTAAAATGAATAAATATATTTACCAACGTGGAGTATATTAAAAGAATAATTTCGTAATATATATAGTACTTTAGCCTTTCCAGGGAGAGCTATCTTTAGAACTTTAAAATTAAGGGAGACAACAACACTTTTTTAATGGAACTAATTGAACTATTTACTAACGATTGCATTACTTACTTCACCAAAAGGTAGACAGTAATCAGATGCATATAAACTATCCAAGAATAACTATCCCTCATAATGAAGGGATGAGAACCGACTACATTGAGCATGAGCATATATATTTATATTAGTTAGTTGTTATCAGCTATTCTACCTACCTTCGTTTGTCCAGCAGATGAAAGGCATGTTCCACTTGGAGAGTTCGTGGCGTCTGATGGAGGATCTATAAAAATGTTCATAAAATTAAATAATAATTCAATATAATATATATATATATTAGCCCTCGAACTAATTATTTATTATATATTACTTAGTTTATACTCATACATTTGCTTTGCATAGTTTTTATTGTGCCTGAATTTAAAAACCATTTGAAAACGCATTGAAAACCTAAAATCGTTGTTTTACATTTGCATATTTACTTAATTTGCATTGCACGTTTATTAAATAGTATTTATTTAGTATTCATAACTTTTGTTACACATTTATTGGGCCAACTCTGGCTTGGTGTTTTGGATAGATCTTAAACATTTAATTGACATTGCGGTAAAAATTGCACCGAAAATTTGAGAATCAGATAGGGAGAACGAATGTTAAAACGTTATGATGGATTATCAATCTTTTGAACTTTAACAATTCCATATATAATAATTTACATAACGAGTAAACAACGATCAAAATAACACAAACTATAATACTTTGTTCAATGCGAGATTGAGAAGCTTAATAATAATAAATTGCTATATCCTTCAACAATAATAAATGTTAGGAAATTTTGTTAACATGCTCTATGTAAATATACGAGTAATAAATATATATGCAGTATTGAATTGAGAGATAATTGTTTTCGTAAAATTAATTGTATCGAGCTCATATATGAGTTGTTGCTTTAGTTGCATTAATAATTAATAAATATATAGGTATATAAATAGAGATATTTTACGCAGGACTGAAGGGTCCTTCAAAGGCTGAACAATGATAAAAAATGGCAATACACTGATCGGAATACTGGAGCTGCGGAATGCATCTGGTGGTTGACATGAGGCACACGTATCAAGCGACGTGGACATGGTAAAGCTAGGGCGCGAAGTCTCTCTAATACAATATATATTAATGTATATTTTCTGATAAATTATTGTACTCTTTTGCATATGTATGAACTAAGTGTGCAATTGCCAAGCGACCATTGCTCTAAGTATGAGTATGATTTTAATTTCACTTGAGTATGTATTTTATCCTTGAACTTGAACAATTGTCGCCAGCTGAATTAGAAAATGGCATCCTGTTCCTCATCGAGCATTTCGACAAATGCGCGCGGCACCAGGCCCTTCATAAGGCCCTGCTTCCCGTACATGTAGTCTTCATTGACTGGTGAGCATTCGGTGACAAAGATAACCTTCGAAAGCCAAAATCTTCACTAAGCACAAAATTCTTAAGTATATTCTATCAGGTGCTTACCTCGTTCGCGCTCAGATTCAATTCGGTGTGGTCCTTGGCATCGTAGGAGCAGAGAACACGCGCACGCTGCATTTGATCCGTGCTAACATTCAATGGAATGGACTGATTCGCTTTGCTGCCGGCACCACCAATGTTATTACCAGCATTGCGTGCTCCGCCGCCATGTCCGGCGGAGGCACTGGACTGGGCGCCATCCAGTAGATCGATCGGCGTATAAGGGGTTGGGCCTCCCAAGCTGATGGAAGACGCAGAGACAGACAGTTTAAATGGCTTGTTGCTTGTGTAAGGAATTGAAGAGGATTTGAATATGTGGATCGAATACTGAAACCTTTCAACCACAACGGCAACTGGAAACGCAACAACAGCAGGAAATTCAAGCCAAGGACAGTGAGTATGGTCGATGACTGTGTTGTTTATAACAACCAAAGTGTATAGCCCTAATAAACATATACGAATTTTCTTAAACCAATTACAAAATTAATATTTTGATTACGATTTTTTTTCTTTGATTCATAAAAAGTCAAATTGCATTAAACTGTGCTTATCGCGCTCGTATCGAACTCTATCTCAAAGTCTTCCAGCAGATGGGTGAGCGCTTTGACGGGACCAATGTCAATGGTCTTAAAGCCCAAATCAATGTCATTATCGGAATCGCTATCTAGAGCTAGTGCTAGTGCAGTGGAATGGATTTCGGAGTCACAGGAATGCGCCGAAGCTATGCTGGGAGGCCCATCCACATCTTCGCTATTGATGCGCAGGCGTGGCTTCGCTGGCTGCATTCTGCAATACCACAAAACAACAACAAAACTCGAAAGATCAACAACAACAACAACAACAGCAACAGCAAGAAGATCAAACCGATGCATGAACAATGACAGACAAAGTGCAAGAGATTTAGATTTTGCTTTAAGTGCCGCCTACTCAAATTTCGCAGTAATAGCTAATACGTAAATATAACTAAGTAAACTGAGCTCTCAGTTTGTGCAATTCCTTGTTCCTTTACTCACTTGGCTAGCTCGCGCTGCAGTTGATCCATAACATCACCGCACTGCTTGTAGTATCGCACCTGTGTTTGAACAAAGGCGTGCAGGTGTCGCAAGTGCGATGCCTGCGAGGTGCTGATTCCGTCCAATAGTAGTTTCGTAATCTCCGACTGCCGATCAAACTCGGCCTGAGCGACACGAAGATCTCGTTCCGCCTGGACAAGAGATAATCAGTTATTAGCACACAAATGAAAAGCACTTTCTCAAAATCATATTCTAAGAGTAAAAGTACTAAATAAAGTGACGCCTCTTCGGGCGATACCTGTTCCAATGCAGCTTCTGGCGAAATGCCATCTTTCTATAAAGCACAAATAATAATTCATATAACACATCCACAGAGAGAGAGAGTTAAGCAGCAGAAAAGTGTAGAAGTAAAAATCCATAATGAGCTTTATGCGGCAATTCGCTTGGCAAGTTGCCTTTACTCACCGACTGCTGACCCAGCATGCTGCGCGCCTTTTTGACCCGATTCTTGCAGGCATCCAGGTCCAAGCTTTTGGCAATACATATACATTCATTCACATATGATCAATTGAGCGAGAGGAGGCATTTACTCACCGCTTAGTCTCCAGTACGCCTCGCTCCTTGCTGATGGTTTTCATTTCACCTTCTAAAAATTTTCGCAACGGTTGCGTAAAGCAAATACCCGATGTGGCAATGAAATCATGTTCGCACTGGCCCAACTTCTGCTCTGCCTGACCCACTTTGATCAGCGCCTGACCATAGGGCATGTCCTGGCCAAAGTCTCCGCCCGCCTCAATCATATCCAGAGCCAGGTGTTCCAAATTGCTGAGACGTTTCGGCTTCGATTTCTCAATCTTTTCGAATATGAAATCCTCGACACGATTCTGTGGGTTGGGTATGAGCACCGATTCGGTGTCGCGCACTATTTTCTCTGTCCATGTTTTGGTCACATCGGCGCGTTCGGCGAGATTTTGAAAGTGTATATCATATTCGGTGCGCTCGGTGGTGCCCAATTTTTCCTCAGTTAGCTGCAAAAGGGCAAGGGTAAACGATAAAGGCCAATCGTGTGCGCAAGGACCAAAAAAGTGCCAAAAAACCCCCCACACTGACACCACTAAACAGAAATGGGACTTGCGTTTATGTATCAAAAATATTTACCTGCACGACGCGTGATATTGTGCTGCCCGCCTCTTTGACCAGGCTCTTCATATTAAAATTGGACAGGTTTATGTTCATTTTGAAGTGGAAGAAAACTTATTTAACGCGTAAAGTTTCTGTATGCTAATCTCTGTTTGTATTTATCAATAATCTAATAAGAAGCTGACATGCAAGGTAATCGATAATGCGATGTGTGTATTCATTTCAACAACTATCGATTGCAAGGCCAATGTCAGAATTGTCAACTATCGATGATTTTCAAATTCTGTACACCGAGCGATATATTCCAGCAGACTCTGTAACTGAACATGACAACCCGTGAGGAAAACCATGAAAATGCAATTTTTCTACAAAATCCCTTAAACTATATTTTTAATACTAATTAATTTGTTTCCAAAATCCACCGCAGTGGCAATGCAACCATTTATTGCACCAAGCCTTCAGTGCTGACGTTTTGGCTACCTTATTGGCGCTGTTCACGAACCCACAGCGGGCGCAGCGTCTTATAGTGCTCGGATTAGCGCCTAGTTGCAGATTGCTGACTCCATCCTTAATAAAATTGGCAAACACAACCTGCTCCATTTCAATGTCCTGTAGACCAACAGGCTCCACTAGCGAAGTGAATGTCAATTGGCCGGACTTGACCGCCGCATAGCCCTGAGCGCTCAATAACGTAGTAGGGTTGTACTTGGATGGCTGAGGTATAAGAAGCTGCTTTGATAGAAGGCTGCATTCGTCCAGCAAAAGTTCGTCAGGCTCCGCAGCGTTCTGTGCCAGCCGAGTGAGCAGTCTGAAGAGTATGGCCAACACATCAATGTTGTCCATCGTCTTCGTATAAACTGGCAGGCACTGTGGATTGAGTAGGCCCCAAATGCGAATCATGACGAGAAGTTCGCGCATACTGCCAATAGCTACAATGTCGCGGCTGATATCATAGCTGGCACGCTTTCCTGATAGTTTGTTTTTCATGACCTCTTCGGGGAGGCGATTGAGCATATTTAGAGCTAGATCTGTGACCCATTGGATGAGCTGTTGCAAGCTCTGTAGCATCATTGGTTCGACAGTAAAGTCTTTGGGATCCAAATTAAGTAAGACCGTGTCGACGTCCGGCACTGATTCGGACAATTTCATGGCCAAATTATCCGCCGGTCCCTTGTCCTGGCAGCCCAAGTCCGATGGTCGCAGAAGGCTCTTAAACGTGCTCGAGATGGCGTGCAAAATGATCAGATTGTCGAACTCCTGCTGTTGCGCACGACATAGATTGCTCTTCAGAGCCAGAAAATTCGCATAGTAGAATTGACGCACATATGACGGCTGACGCGAAAAGTTGTCCGTCAGTTTGTCTACAATTGCCTCCAGATTACCCAGGTTCAGGAGCAGCACATCGCTAGTATCCACACCCGTCACAATACAGTACTCAAGCAGCAGTAGCAACAGCTGCATTGCATTCGCATTTTGCTTCAACATTGGAGTTTGCATAGCATACAGCTGGGTGTGGCTATCGAAGATGATTAGCATTTGGCTTGTTGGTGTAAGGTCGGCGCACACAAATCTGGCATCCCCATCGTGATCAAACAGCGTATGATTGAGCTGCTTCAATGTGCCCGGCTCCAGCACCTGCACGCTATTATCCTTCATTATCGCATAAAGCTGGTCACAATCCGCGGAGACAAGACGACTGTTGCATAGCTGTGAGATTTGTGCATTCATCTGTAGTTTGGCTACCTGCTCCCAGCTCTCGCTGGGCACATAATCCACGGGCTTACTGTTTCCCGATGCTGCCGAAGACTGCTGCAGCAATGAATGGACATTTTGATGACGACGGGTTAGCGTCCATTGCTCTAGCAAGCTGGCGTTATCACCACAGGCAAAGACCACATAAATAACATCCTCGTTGCCCAAGCGTGTCCACAGCAGCTGTGTTAGCCGCTTGCTCTCCACCATCGGCGAAGGCATATTGTTTAGAAATATACTGGCTAGCGACTCGGACTTAATAACAATACGTTCTCCTTCCAAGTGCAGAGACACCTGGAACAATGTTACATATATTTTCAATGGAACTCAAAGTAGTTATAAGCTCTGAGATACTTACCTTATAGCAGTAGACAAGTTGCTGTTGCTGCTGTTGATGCCAGCCAATGCTATAAGCTATGTTGAGAGCTCCGCTGACGCTGGGCCTAATGCTGCAGTGTTCGATGTAGCTGCGCGAGATACCAATGCTGTGTGTGATGGGCGCCAGCTCGATTTGATCATTGTTTGGATTAGGAAGTGCTGGTGGCTCAGAGACAACACCACTGTTGATATTGACTGCCTGTTTTTGCAGCTGTGGCAGTGTGAAGGCGGCCAGCAGACCAGAGGAGGTGAGCAGAATGCAGCCTTCTGTAGCAACGCCGCCAAAGCCAGTTAGAGTCGGTCGTTGTTCGAGGCGTTCAAATTTTTCCCCATAATATGTATGATCCTTTTTCTGTGTATTGAAAATGACGCCTTTACCGTTGTGGAAAAAGCTCGCCTGGATGATATCCTCACTGGGTATATTGGCATGGTACTGCAGCTGCCAGACATTCAAGACCTGCTCCTTGGGCTGCCAGATCTCCACACGGCCACCAATATATCCAAGCAATAGTTGCCCTCCATTGGAATTCCACTCCAGTACATTGATCAGTGACTTTGAAGAACAAACTTTATAATACTGCCAAGGTGTCACAATGTCGCACACATAGACATGACTGGAGAGGCTTTGCAAGGCACTAAATGCGATTATATTACGTGAGGATACTGAACAGAGTACAATTTTGTGAGGAAACACACTGCAATCTTTAGCATTTGAAAATTCTCGCCGGCTTTCTACCTTGTACAGAATTGTCATTTTGTTTACTTTTTTGCTACTAAATGTCTTCCAGTACTAGGGAGGAGCAGACAAATAATCGATAAATATTTTTAGTATGCTTGTGAATAGCAATAATAAAATATCGTTTAACCCACTAAACAATTGTTGCAGTACTATATGTCACACATATATAGAATTGGTGTGCATTTTAAACTATACTACTGATACTATACTTAATTATACTACTATACCTACTTATATTACTTTATTTTATTAATAGATGTCTATTTTAAAAAAATCATTCAATATTATTTTCTCTAGTTATTAAATTGCGTGCACATGCGAATGGAAGAAAAAACTGTTTTCATTGTGAATGTCAAATTGTAAATTCAAATTACGAGTCAATGCAGTTAGTTCTTAAAATAAGTGGATTTTGTCACAATAACAATGCAGATTGCAGTCGGAACTTCCTATAATATATTTTATTATTGTATTTTTGGATTATTACCTGCGTGTTGAACAACAATCAACTGAAAAAGTATGAGGCGTGACGCAAACCGGCTGCTGTTGGCTTGATATGAACATCTTGTGTGTTCACAGTTTATTGAACCCGGTCGGTCGTACATTAACTTAATGACAATAAATACACAATGATTACGGTTAAAGTAATTAAAACAAACGTATCTAGACTAAGTTCACATAGCGCAGTCCCTTCAGCAGACAACCACTAAAGCTGTCACCGTCAATAAAGCGAATGCCATCAACCATGCAAGATTGCAGACTGCAAGGATACTCTGCGCCGTAAGCGCTATTCTCCCAACTTAGCTGCAGTATGTAATGTACTTCGGGGGTCAACACACAGGCCTCGGTACGACCCCAACTGAGATGCAAGTCACAATTGTATTTCGTTATCTGATTCTGTATGAAGTGTGTCCACACAGGCTCGTTGCTGCCATCGGTATAAAGATCAATGCGTAGCGATTCACGATACTCCTGCGGCACATGACCAGTGTGACAGGTGAGATTAGGCGCCAGCCGGCTGTTCAGTACCAGTCCCAGCACTGAAATAAATCTGGAGCATTTCAAGCCCATTCGCCAGACATGAGACTCTGCATCGACAGTAAATGGACGGCAGGCTTTATAGTAGCACCGTTCCACGAGTGTAGCGGGTGCAGGGGCTTGGGCGACACAGTCGGAAATATCACTGGACGCTGCCACCTGTTGCCAGCTGGCTGCATCGCCGAGGCCGACATCATCGCACTCCTGCTGGGTCCACTCGTAGACATACCATAGCAGCAGCTTGTGCGGCTCCTTGCAGGCGGCTATGATGGACTTGACGCACTCTTTGGACACATGCACGTAATGGTCTTTCAAATACGTCATGTATTGATCATTGTTCACGCAGCAACGCATAAAGAAAGACATGCACACGTCCAGCAAACTATCCAGTCCCATGCAAACGCTCAGCTCTAACGCTGGCAGCACATTGGAGAAGCGTAATTTCCGTGTTATGGCTATAAGGATATCCGCAATGAGCTCATCTAACAGGTACTTCTCGGCAGCGTAGTACAGTTCGATGGCAGCCTCCAGTTGCAAACACTCGTAGTCCACACTACCCGTGTAGATATACTCCAAGAGAACTTTGAAGATGGCAGCACTGATGTCATGGATCTCAATTTCCGGCTCCAGCTCCTGCAGCGGCCCGTAGAACATGGCTTCGAAAACCGGACTGGCTGCACTCAAGATCAGCTTGTGTCCCTTCAGCTGCTGTTCACACACATGGAAGACACAGTCCGTGTGCTTCTCACCATGCAACAACTCCGCATATCGCCTGCTCAGCGAGCTGCTAACGCTCGCTTGCTCCTTGCGCTTGGCAACGGCTAGTTCCAAAGCTGCAGCAGCGCTCATCTGCAACCAAAAGGGAACAACATTAGAATTGCGCTCTGGGCAAACTTTTAAACCGGTTTGAATCTATGCTTCGAAAATATCTATCAATAATTGATTAGCTATTTTTTTTCTTTTTCGTTTTCTGCCTTTCTCCTATTTTGCAACACAAATAAGACGTTTTCGAAATTTGTATGCTCTACACATTAATATTCAGTTGAACATAATTTGCAACCTTTGCCTATAACGGTTCTTTAAGTTTTCCTAGTCCATATAAAAAACTACACGTATTAGCTAACATCTGACCTGAAGGGTTAGGAAAAAATATTTTAAAGTAAGATATTTGGGAAATAATTAGTGAAAGAGTGAAAGAAAGAAATAAGTACATTCTAAATAAAAATAATATTTCCACTTAGAACTATTTTGTCTTTCATCATCAGATCGAGTGGCAAATATTTCATATTATCTCGTATTCTCTAATCTGCTAGAGATAAGCGAGAGCACTTTCGAATAAATCAACTCTAATGGCTAATCAGAATTCATGACGTAAGCGTTGGCGAAATTCATTCTGAGTGCTGTAAAAAGCGAATGCAAAATAAACCACGTTTAGTTAATCAACAACAAACCAAATATATGTATACATCTGCGTCTGTGTCTGTGTATACACATACATATACCTTCTATATTTGCGATCTAACAGAAAAGAGCCGGCAAGTCGCGCCCATTGCTCCTCAGGTGAGTGTGTGTGCCAGTGTGTTCATCTCATTATTTATATTTCGCGCATGGGTAAAAAAACCGGTTTAAAGTGTTTACATATGTATGTATGTATTCGCATGTTGAAGCCGCATATAGACGGCATTACATTACTTTATTATAAAAATATATGCATATACACGTATTTATATGTATATACAATATATATTTATATATAAACTATTCTCACATAATACCAATTCACGATAATGTTGATAAGCTACACGTGTGTAGGGTATCTAAAATAATACTCAAGACGTATGGCTGGCTTTACCAGTGCGGCAAGGCACTCGAATTTCATAGACAAATTCTATTATATGGATTGTCAATCAATTCGAGGGAATGCATTATTTACCTTTTCTGACTGCTGAATAAATAATTCACTGATTGTTTTAAATTTTGCTGCGCAAATAGTTTGTTGTACTCTGAGAACCAATTGGCGATTGTGATTCGTAATTTAGTGCTCAGAACTTTACATATGGACGATTTGTTTTTGCTCATGTGCTTATATTTTTTAAGGCAGATATTTTCGACGTCTGTTCACTATATATTGCTTATGTATACAAATATTTATATATTTGTATAATTGTTTTTGATAATTTTCGTTCGATCTAGACCTAGAGAACACCTTTTATCTGCGCATAGGTTCTTGGCGCTGTGTCAATTTTTTAATTATTTATAATTGAGATTGTTACGTAGAAAAGTTTTGGTTTTACTTGGCACAAATAAGCAATTGGATGCAAATTTTATTGATGCCGAGTTAAAAATTAATTACTTCGTTCTGGAAAATTGAGGTGAACTTGACACTTGCTATCACGACGGCACTCACAGCACTGACGAACGAACGAACCAGTCAGCGCAAAGCGCCACCTTCTACTGATCCAGTCGCAAGCGCAAACGCAACTCTATTGCTTGCCGCTCTCTGGACGGTCGTGCTGCCTCTGTCGTTAATAGGTTGCTCTCTCGAGTGTGTGGTCTCTGCCAGCAGCAGGTGAGAGCGCTCTCTGCACATCGTGCTCGCTCTGTTGTTAATATGTTGTTCTCTCGAGTGTGTTGTCTATATCAGCAGGTGGAGCGTACAGTGCCGGCAAGAACAGATCACTGTGTTCTTTGCAGATTTTATCCTCAGAGTTCTTTCTATAGTTTACATTTAGCTCAAGCCTACCATAGGAATTGAGCTGCTCAAATGCCACAGGGGCTCATCTATATACGTGTAAACCATATCTTATCTCTTTTAAATATTATTAATAATAATGTGCCGTCTTCTTCCAGCATCCAGTTGAGATTTTAAAATAAATCGCCTTCATTTTGTTCTGCCAACGATTGGTATAGCCAAAGCGCAACCTTGAACCTTTAATAGCCTCTTCGACGGCCAAAGATATTTCTGTAACTCATATAAAAAAGGGCACCCTACAATCTATGCGGCATATTGAAATTAAAGATAATGTTGTAACGGGCCATTAACACATTTACGATTTTTAGAAACCTAAGAATAATTAATAACGTTAATGAAAATGAAAATTAGGAGAAATGAATAAAGATAAAGAATGAATGAATAAAGATGAAGAGTATTGACCATTCGACTCTGCTTCATGAATTTATACTTATTATAGCCATTCCTTTGCAAAGAGCTGATGCTTCGTCATGGCTTAAGTTCTGTAATTGTTTGAAGAAAACTGGTATATGGTCAAACCACGGAGGCTTGTCCCTCCGTTCGTGCACATGTATATGTGCGGCTCCCTTCTGATCATCAAGCTTCATAGCTCTTGCGCACTCTTGATCTCAAGCACCTGTCCCATTGATTAATACGAGCACCACTGGACTTTATCTATACATGCATGTTTACATTTGAGGTTTATCATGTTATATCATTTGCATTAATTAAAATATATTACATATTAACTCAAATTTAAGGTCTACCCGAATCTAACTAACTTCAAAGATTTTAAAGAGGCAGTCAACTCAAAGCATGCAATAAGATCTAGGTGATAGCGATAGATAGGCTTACACAGAAATAGCTTAATATGCACGTATTTATATATAGGGTCAGGCTCGTGCTAGCGCTTAGATAATATCACGTGGTACACTTAGAAAGTGTATGGAATTGGACACATGGTGCGTGATGTCTGTCAGCGTCTCCTTGTGCACTCCTCCAAATAGTATCAACTCCCCATTGCCTGCTATTAAGCTTGATAGGATGAGGCGATCAGGCGCACCCTTCAATACACCAAAGTTTTTATACTCCACCCAATCCAGGCCCGGCTCATTATTTGCATCACGTTCCAGCAAACTGGAAATGTCGCAAACAAACAGCGACTGAACATTGCACCTGACACGCTTTGGTGAGGGAGCTCGTAATTTTTGTGGCTCCACATGGGCTGGAACACTTCGCCGGGAATTCCGTATAGCATTCATTTTCTCTTCCATCCTCCGAATGCGCTCACTATGATCCCGCGACGCACTTCGTGAGCGGCCTGGCACATTGAATGCGGCCATACGAAAGGGATCCTTGAAATTGACAATCAATAAACACTAAACTATTTAATATATATTCAGTCCCACTCACCTCATAATGCTCATCGAACCGCTTTGGCAGCAATGGCTCGTTGTCGCGACACCGAAGCGCCAAATTTCTTTGCAGTCTTTGAGCAGCATCTGCATCACCATCAGCAGCAGCTGGTGCCCCAGTCCCAGCCGCTGCTGCTGGCGCTGTGGCAGCCATAGCTCCTTGTGGAGAATGCAAATCGCTTAAGCGACCAGAACGTGGCTGATAGTTATTGTTACTGTTGTTATTATTATTGACGTTGTTATTGTGCATAAATTGCTGCGCCTGCTGCATGTTTTGGTCCAATATGGCGCGTCTGTTGGCCAAGTATTGCTCCTGTGGTGGCAATGCGCCACCACCGAATCGTCCATTGTTGCCACGCAGCTGTTGCTCAGGCAGCATTGCACCTGGCCTTCGCTCTGGAAACGGAACACGTAGACCCAGCTGTTGCGGAGGCGGTGCCGGTGCTTGTCCTAGTCCAGCGAAACGCAACGCACTGCCACCAACGACTGGCACTCGGTTCTGTTTCATGATTTGAAAGTCCAAGGGCATTTTGGGCGAAGGGCCCACAACCACCAAAAAATTGTTGACTCTGCAACCAGGATTGCACCACATATGGACGGCACCAAAATGTTTGTTGCGCACATTCAATTGCTTCCAGCACCACGCATCCCGTGTCATATCCAGCAGCCAAGCATCTGTGTAGACTCGGTTGGCACCACCGCAGCCGCCAACAATGAGTAGACGATGCTTGTCCAGCTCAATCTGAATTTGACCGTAACGAGGCGCTGGGCGCGTGTTACCCACAAAAATAGGCTGCCACCAGCGTTGTTCATTCAGATCCAGTACCCAAGTATCGTTAGAGTTAATATTGACATCATCCTTTATCTGATAGCCGCCAAACACAATCATGCAGTTGCCATGAACACTAGCAGAGTGACCCGCCATGGGCGGCGGGCAGGGCAATGAGTTGCGGGCCAACCAACGGTCCTTTGTCAGATCATAGTAATGCAGTTCATCGAAAAGACACCACGGCTGGTACGGTGGATGAAGCGATGGGTAACGCCAGCCACCGAACAAAACTAGCTTATCTTGCCACGCCACCATGGAAGCGCTACCCTTGGGCGAGGGATAAGTGCCTGTAGCAAGTGGACGTGACCAACGCATATGCGTTAAATCAAATCGCCAAAGATCGTTGAACGTCGTATCCGATGATGAGCCTCCTCCAAACACATACATTGAGTTGCCTAAACGCACTGCCGAGTGTGCAAAACGTCCTGCGATAATGGGCATAGGCGTATTGCTTAACATTCGTGGACTGCTTGCCTCTAACGAAGCAGCAGTTTGCTGCGAGAAGACCTCCCAGCGCAGCCGAAAGTCTGCTAAACCCTTTTCCAAATTTTTTTGCGAACGTCGCACAAGATCTGTGAAAATATTTTAATTAGATTAGATTTTGATATATCATTCATGATACCCACTCTTCACAATTAGCTGCCAGCGCTTGCAAACTAGGCTGCAGTGTTCGAGGTCGCCATAGGGTGGCAGATAGGTGAATATAAATTCCAGTATCTCGTCAGGCAGAACATTAAGGCTTACAGCAGGCGAAGGACACATTGAGCGGCATGTTGTTGCTGTGTCACAGACGTCATTCAGATTACGATTGCACGTGGCCATTGTATAGCGTCTTGTCCTTGCCTTTTTTGTTGTCCTTCACCTTAACTGCCGAGCTACAAAACACAGCCGTGTCAGTAGCACACAGTGCGCAACAAAATTTGTAATTGCACTGACCTCCAAAACAATTTGTGGTCTACGCACACTCTATAGCTGTATAAATCCTTTCTTTACGCGAATTTCGACCAAAAAACTGTAAACAGCAGTAGTTGTTGTTAGTGATGATAAATTACCAAAAAAAAAAAAAAAAAATAATAATAAAAATAATCGGGTAAACCTAAGAATATATCGATAAGCAGTATCTGGTAGTAAATATCGCAAAAGAGATTATATCGATGGCGTTGGCAAAGCGTTAAGCTAGCTTTTCTCGCGCGCACTTCACATCTGTGTTAATGTTTAAAATATCCGATGATTAACCATAAAACTATCACCTAGGAATCTAATCCAAAACTATAATTGTTTTCAAAGCATCAGGATGTAGTTTGCCAAATAATAAAATAAAAACACATTACGTTAGCAATACCACAACCCCCCCCCCCCCCCCCCCAAACCAACATAAGAGGCGAACTTGGTTTGCACAAAGTTTAAAGTTGTTCATTATCATAATCTGTTAAGTTTGTTTGCCCATTCCCATTGGTTAAATTTACGCTTAGCAACAGTTTGATATGCTAACGGTTACCCTTAACAATGCTCCGATTTAGCAGACACTGCGCGAAGGCCAACATTAGGTTTTCGTCAATCGCGTAGAGGAAATTAGCCGGAAGAGGTTCAATACGAACGAATATTATACTGTTGATTAGTTAGATTCTTGAATCGAGATGACTTTCCAACTGGTTTCCACCATGGAGAAACCTTTGACCCGCGTCGCCCTGTCCGAGTGGAAGTATCAATACGAGTGTCTCCAAAATGTAGCTCGGGCACGCCTGGCTGATACTTATGCCTTGCGAAAGACTGCGCGCACGATGTACAATGAGACACGCATCGAGGACCGATGGGCCACCCATGACTCCAACGTGGCACTCACTGACCGGTAAGTGTCAAGTTGATTTCTTGCAAAGGTGTCCGAATATATTCAAATTTTTGCTCTCGGAAAGCGTATGGGAGCTTGAGCATTGGAGGTCTCTCATCTGCAAAGTTTGCGAGCGCATCGATAACGAAATCAAGTTATTGGCGAACGAGAAGAAGCTGACTGAACTTGAGTTGAATGCCATGCAAGGACCCATTGCGATCGTCGGCGACCTGCTTGGGCAGCGAGACAAACGCATGGGCTCCGAGATAACCTACGATGATGTGGACAAAGAAATAAAAAACGAGCTTATTATATTGGAGAAAAACCAGAAGTTGTTGACGAACTCCTGCCAGAAGGCATGGGAGAAACTGAATGTTCTTGAGAATGTTCGTCATCAGATTAACGGTGAGCTGGAGGACAAGCTAGGTGCTATTGGCGTGGACAGGGCGCAACGTGTGCTGGATCGTAATTCATCGCTTATATCCAACAAGCCAGATTGTATGCATATTTCCAAAGCGTAAGCGTGATCAATATTGATCAATACCCAATCAAATACTAATTTCAACTTGCTTGCTTCCCGGAACAGTTCGTATTCGCAATGGTTGGAGCACACCAAAAGCATTAGGCAAATGGCTGAGAACGAAATGGCTGACGCAATGGCCTTGCGGGAGTCTCTTTTCGTGTGCCGTGAGAAGGCAATTGCGATGCTGCAAAGCCAACAGGATCGCACCGACCTCGTTATACGGAAACGTATCTTTGACACTCAGCGAGCGCGAAATGATTTGGAGTTCGAACAGCAGAAGATGAGGACAGAAATGGAGATCGCTGTGAACGATATAAGGGTTCTAGAGGGTGCATTAAAGGAGAAGTCAAGAAGCTTAAAACTAGCCGAAACACGTCTAGAGAACCGTAAAATGCGACCCAACATTGAGGAATGCTCGGATAAGGCACATGAACTACTCTGCCTTGAAGTGGAGAAACAGACGGACATCCACCGTGCTCTGCTGAAGAAAATCGAAGATGCTAGGAAAAATTTCAATCTGCTTGCTGCTCATGCTCAGCGCCTCACCTTGGATCTGGAAAAGAAAGATCATACTTTGGTGACAGACAAGCGATTGCTCGAGATACGCCAGGAATTCAAAGACAAACTCATGGGACCGAAAGTGTTTAATCCATGCATACAAACGGATCGTAACATCCAATTAACAGGTACCCAGTGTCTGATTCCCAAGACATGATCCAGATGATTTTGATTGCTCTGTATATCCATAAGCAAATATATTTAAATGCTGCAAAATAAATAAAACCCATAAATCAAAATAGAAAGTTGTTTGCTTTTTGCTGAAAGAAATAAAATCAAAGACAAAGGGACAAACATTTAACTTCGAAAATAATCAATAATGAAAACACATCGTAACTCATCATATCTCAATCCTTGCCTGGCAACATGTCTAAGGCACCTTGGAGATCTAGTAGCCATGGAACAAACAAGACTGTTTAGCCACATAACAAAAAACATAACACTCACATAATTCATTACATTCCCTTGTGGGTTGTTAGCAAGAGTTCAGTTAAAAGAAACGAATATACTTAGTTTTGAGAAGTTGTTACGATGGCTTTTCGTTCGGTTGCGATAATGGAGAAACCAGTCCAGCATATATCACTGGCTGACTGGAATTCTCGAGTGGTTAATCTTGGAAATATAGCTGATTCCCGGCGTGCTGATGCATTCGCTTTGCGACATTCAGCTCGGACACTTCGCAATGAGACGCGTATTGAGAGCGAGTGGGCCACCTATGAGACGAATGAGGCTTTGATGGTCCGGTGAGTAGAGCACACATCCAACAGCATTCGCTGTCATATAACTGACATGGTATTTCAGCATAGAGCAGCTGAACAGCTGGCGAGAAATCATTTCCAAGACGTTCGAACGCATCGAGCGCGAGATCAAGTTACTGCAGACAGAAAAGGAATTAACGGAACGTGAACTGGAGACATTCAGTGCACCCGTTGCCGTCATAAGCGAAGTCCTCACCATGCGCGACAGTCGCTGCGGGGCGGAACTGACGTACGATGAACCTGACGGAGAGATCAAAAAAGAGCTGATGGTATTGGAGAATAATCAGCGTTTGTTGGCTGATCGTTGCCAAAAGGCATGGGAGAAATTGACACGCTTGGAGGAGGTACGCTTCAAGATTGGGTTGGAGATTGAAAATAAAATAGAGGCGGTTCAATTTGACACGGTTCAGTTGTCTTTGAACCGCAATTCGTCTTCATTGTCCTACAAGCCGGATCCATTGCGCAATCCGAAAAAGTATGTCCATTAATCAAAGTCGAACTATAGTTTCTAATTGAATAAATTATCTTGGCAGCTGTTGCTCCTATGACGCCTGGCTGGCACATGTGAAGAACATTAAGATGATGGCCGAGAACGAGCTATCTGATACGTCTGCAATACGCGAGGCACTTTTCGTATGTCGGGAGAAGGCCCGCAATATGCTCCAAGCCCAGCAGGATCGTGCTGAGCACACCATACGTAAACGTGTCTTCGAGACTCAGCGGGCACGTAACGAGTTGGAATGGCAGAAGCTGAAGATGAAGGAGGAAATGGAGCGCGCTGTGTGTGAGATCAAGTCGCTGGAGGACGCTCTTCGTGATAAGTCCGATTCACTGAAGCTGGCCGAAACGCGCCTTGATAATCGTGCACAGCGTAACGGAATGGAGCTATGCCTTGACCAAGCACACGAACTTCTTTGCCAGGAGGTGGAGAAGCTACGCGAAATTCGTCGCTTGCTCATGGTCAAGATTGACGACGCAAGGGCCAACTTTAATTTGCTATCGAGTCATGCTCAGAGTATCGATGTGGATCTTGAGAACAAGGAACATTCACTGATGACCGATATTCGTGCTTTAGAGTTGCGTGTGCGTCTCCGTGGCGATTATGGGCAGCCGGTAAATAATCCGAGTGCCCAGACCGACCGCAACATTCAACTTACCCGCATGGAGAGTGAGATACCAAAGGATTAATAGCGACTTCTAAATTAGTGTGTGTTGTAGTTAGTGTGTGTATTTCTCTTACAAACTGTCTAAATTCTTGTGCTGAAATCATGAAGTTCAATCGCGTTTCTCTGGATTCGCATGCAGCGAAAAATGAAAACTGAGTTCTCCTTGCAGAGGACGAAAAGTAGTTGTCCAATCTACATGGGTTTGTTGAGGCTTTGCTTTGCTGATGAAGTGCACTCCCTGTCGCACAAACATATCCCATTTCACAAACTCCCCCGGTTCGACATGCTCCACAGGCCCGGTGCTGACAGTTGTTTTGGGGCCTGCGTCCGCCGTCAGTTGCCAGTCAACCCAAAGCGCAATGCCATTGCAATCGCCTGCACTGGAAGGATAAGAAAAATGTTTAGTACTTGAACGAGAAATGGACATAATGTAGTCTTCTTACGCTGTTAACTTCACAACGCCCTGGTTGCATTGCTCTGCACCGAAATTAGCGAAGTTTAAGCAGAGTACTTGTTGTGGCTGGGCCAAAGCACGGCAGGGATACTCCCACAGTGGCTGGGCCTCAACCTGTGCCAAAGCCTGTTCCGCGGACCTCTGAAATAGATCAGCAAGTTATAAGCTGTCAATCTAGCTTAGTATTACCTACCTCTACCATATCATCGAAGAGACTTAGGTCAAAACCTTCACAGCTTCCAACAGGCTCACGAATCTTATGAAGGTCCAAAAACTGTACAGGCAGCGCATAGATTCGTGCTGCATACGGCGATATCTCTACAGAGGCCGGCAGCTTTTGTCCATTCTCTTGCAGCTGCAGCAGCAAAGTGCCGAAATAAAAGTTGTCCCAAGGCAGAATAGAGTTCAGAAAGTAAGGCTCGGCAAAGATGTGTGTAATAGTTGCCAGCTCTTCGGGTTTTAGCTGCTTCAGACTATCCAGAAAGGTAATATTCTTCAGGCGATTATGCTTTGCGAGGGTTTCGACCACACGGCGCGAGAAACGATGCGGTTCCAGGCAACGTACGCTGGTAGCGCCTAAAGCTGAGCTTGCAAGTCCGAGCAGGCATCCATCCCCCATGACCAGTAGGTGCGCAGGCTTTGCCTGTACCGCCTGTTCCAGGTAGCTCAAGTAACGTTTGTTTCTCGTGGCCTGATTAAGCTGCCCGATGCGACTGCGGGTGTACGTCATGTGCAGGTCACAGCTGCAACTGTGTCGCGGCGCCGGTTGCACGGGTAGCTCGTCCTTGTGGGCGTCAAACCATATTGAATATTCGTCATGGTAGCATCTCAGCCAAAACTTTTCGCCAGCGTCATGTAGCTGCAATGGTTCAGGTATGTAGTAGATGGCCTGCATCCAGTGATCCCGCCAAGGGACAACATTGGCTAGTGGTCTCTGTGTATCCTTACAATTAGCCCGAAATTCCTTCAGGTGAGGGTGTGCCCAATAGGGTGCACAGCTGAGCAGCTGCTCGCCATCATCATCCAGCTCGATTTGCCACCAGTAAAACACCAATTCTACGCTACCAGGTCTCATCAACTCCAAGTGCAACACATTCTCTCGATGCGTTTCACGTGGTTCCTTTCGTTGAAAGTCAAACTGGAATATTTCCACGGGCTCAGAAAGGACCTGGAATGAATTGGGCGGTAGTTGGGACAGCTGTACATCGTGCAAAGCGGCTTCGCCGCTGCACTGCGTGAATTTAGCAGGAGGTCGCAGCAGTATATCCCCGTCCAGATCGGGCAGAATCTTGAGACTGTTCCACTGCGCCGCCAGCGGTGACTGCGCTACTTGGCCATAACAGGTTGCTCTGGCGGGTATACATAACGCATCCTCGCTAAGTAGTTCATTGTGAGCATGATTATAAATTGCAATAGCTCCTTCTCCAATCAACTCAGTGTCCAGCAGCTCCGCAACTAATAAATTTGCTCTATGCGGCATATCAACGCCCATTACAATATCCGTGGAGCGCTTACGTATAAGACGCACCTGGCCTGCATCATTGGCAGCCAAGATACGTGCTGCACAGTTCGCCATCGGCATGAATGCTTCACAGGCTGTCACCGTATCGGCACCAGATCGAAGCGCCATCATCGCTAGAATTCCAGTGCCGGTGCCAATATCTAGTACATGGACTTTTTTTCCATCCCGGCGCATAGCTGCGATTGTCTTGCGTAGTGCTGCGTAATACTTTTGGTTGCGTTCCCAGTCGTGCAGCATATCACCAAATCCGGCATTTGCCACCTCTTGGTGATAGTCATAGTCGTCGCCGCGCTCTTGCCATGTGTTTTGGCCAGTCATTGGATTCAGCACTTGTGCGAACGAGGTCATCAATCGTGTATGTCGTAGTGTTAAACGTAGAACTTTCTGCATTTAAAGAACAATTTGTGTAATTGTAATATAAATAATAAATAGGATTACATTAATTTAAAAATAAATATCTACTCGCGTACAGGTCACATTTCCAGCCACAGCAGGCTGTTAGAGTAACAGATCTTTTAACATGACTCTGTTAAATTTCCGCTTTATCGATATATCGGTATTGCTTGCGCCTTCTTGTTGGCGGCTAAATTCAAATAAGATACTTTTGAAAAATAACAGAGAAAAATCTACCTTTTAGACTTCTTGACGAATTTTAATTAAAACTTTTACAATTCAAATATATACAGTATGTGATTAATAAATTAGCTTAAAATTGTCGATCAAGTCTGCGACGCACACCCGACATTATCCTCGCTCGTTGCTTAATTGTTAGGTATTTCATTCCACGGATGCGTTGAACTGGCGTCTGTATTTTATTGTTATAATTTAGATTCTGAATTTTCCAGCTTGATATACTTAAAGTTGAAAAATACTTGGTATTACAGCAAATTAGAGTAATATCACTCCTTTTATTTGTTCCCAATTCATTGGACCAACTATTTACTATGTGGTCAAGCAGAATTATTGCCAACATGAATAGGACTACATGACTTGCTTCTATCTGTGTAAAGAACAACGATCTTTCCATTGTATGGTATATGTGTACAGACCAAATTTCCTTATGAGACTAAGTTAGCTCTTTCAGAAGATAGGCCTTTTATATAAATGCAGGTAGTTCAATTTTCAATCGACATATTTGCAAGTTAAAGGGGTTTCAGGTAGATTGCTTACCTGCTTTGGGTATAAAGACAAGTGTAAACAAGATCTCAAATTATTAATCTCTTTGTTTACCAACAACACAAGCTTGGCATATTTCTTCTACGCTCAATTCATTCCATACATTTTGAGTTCATTTATGCTGATAACGCTTTAAATTTTATGCTCAAGAGGTTGGTCACTCACATCTCAGCATTTAGTAATATATATAAATAAAACTGAGATTCATTAAGCAATCAAAGATTCAAATTGCACGCTCGAAGCATTGCAGGAAGTGTTTAGATTGATTCTTAATTGTTAAAATTCTTGCGAATAATCTATTTTTGTCCTTAGAGACGGACATAGGAGCCTATTCGTAGAGCCCTAGGCTAAGTTCGCGGAGTGGAGTCTCTCAGATACAGCTATCATGTTACAGTGCAAACTGGGCGTACATTGGGATACCATTGAAGAGCGCGCAAAACGACGACCAGGCGTGAGGTCTAGCTTGCGCTGAGCTTGAGCAATGTCTCTCTGTTTAAAAGCGCGATATCTGTGCTGATTCGGTTGAGCTATATATTCATGAGCCATCCGCTCATTGGGCTCACTCTCGTGTGATCTGTTCTAATGGGAAATCCATTCCATTCATTACGAAAATGTGGCTGGGTCTAACTTATTTATTATTAATATTAAACCTTTCGAATTTTAAATGTGACGAGGAAAACGTGGAGTTAAAAAATGATATTGAATATTTAACTGTGAAATATGGGAATACAAGCGAAATACGCTTTCAGATCAAAGATCCCAAAAGTCACCAGCAGGTTACGCAGCTGGAGATGATAAGGTTTGCTGTGAATTCGTAATTCCTAATACCCAATTAAAGGTCAAGTTTGTATATAGAATGGAACAGATACGTCAAGGTGCTTTGCTCGATGAACTTGTGGATAAGGTCCATGCCTTGTCATCTTTGGAGCCGTCGCACTATGCCAGCAGTTGTGCCGAGGCAACAGCTGTAACCCGTCGCAGTGGCGTCTATCAGATCCGCATACACGGGTATAGTGTCCACCCCTTTATAGTTAGCTGCGACGAAGACACCCAGGGTGGCGCCTGGACAACGATCTTGCGACGTGAGGATGGAAGTGTTGACTTCTTTCTGTATTGGAAGGACTATAAAATGGGATTCGGAAATCCAATTGGCGAATTCTTTATTGGGCTGGACAAACTGCATGTCATGACCAAAGCGGTCGCTCAGGAACTGCTCATAACCATGGAGGACTTCAGTGGTCAGCAGAGATATGCAAAGTACGATAGATTTGCCATCGGGGACGAAGACCAGGCCTACAAACTGCAACAGTTGGGCAAATATTCCGGCGATGCCGGCGACAGTCTGCGATCTCATGTGGGCTTGAAGTTCACGACCCGGGATCGGGACAATGATCCACACAAGGATAACTGTGCCGTTATGTATACAGGCGCCTGGTGGTACAACCAATGTCATACAAGGTTGGCCCAATCAACCTATAGAAATCACATCTCTAATATTATTTACATTTTAGTAATCTGATGGGCTTGTACAACGAAACTCAATTCGGTAAAGGCATCAATTGGTTGGCCTTTACGACCCACACGGCCTCCTTAAAACGTGTGAAAATGATGATAAGACCTAGAAGGTCTTAGATGCATTCACATAATCGATTCAACTGTTGAACTCTTTTATATTATATGTGCATTATATACATAAATTATAAGTGCAATGCGATAAAACACTCGCAATGACCCTTAAGCTTATTGCGATTCCCTCGACTTGACTGAACTTGTGACCTATTGGCTTTTGACCCCTCCGCCCAGCCATTAATAGTTTTTCGTTTCGTTTCTTCCAGCTGCAAGTGAAAAGCTAAGAAATTGCTTTTGTAACGATTTCACGCTCACGTTCTGTTCCGATAAACATGTGTGTGTGTGTGTGGGTGTGTGTGTGTGCGCACATATATTTGATTATTATTTTATTTTTATTTTTTGGTTTTGTTTCAAGCAGAACAACAGGAGCCAATAATTTCCTGCTCGATAATTTCCAAATGAATGCGTTCCGCAAATAAATTCTACTTTGACAGCGGCAAAAGCGTTGAAATTTTAAAACGAAATCACGTTTTGCTGTTGCATACTTTTTGGCGTATGCACATCTGCTCAGCTTGTACGTGAGAAAAGTTGTTGTGCAGCACAACACACACACACACACACACACACAGTGCTTTACATACTGTGCACATTCTCGACCGAGGCACAGGTGAGCCATGTTATTGCATAAATAAAATCAACTAGAATAAATCATAACATAATTTTCGTAACAATTTTTTTATATTTATTTTCATATTTTTTGGTCGTTGCGAATCTAATTTCTTGCCGAATCCGAACGTGCATGAGATAAAGCAAAACTTATATCTCGGGCAAGTGGTTAAGTGATGGGAAAGTATCGAGATTGCAGTGGAATCCATTTAAATTAGCATCCAAAATGCCGACACAATTATGTTGGATAACAACGAGGGCGAGATTTATGTGGACATGAAGGGGGCGCAAGTTATGCAATGTAG
>JABVZX010000001.1:14163980-14173980 GCA_020883565.1 Drosophila pachea
ATCTTGTGGGTGAGTGGGTGTGTCGCATCAAGTGCTTCACATATTTCACACATTGCATTGAAAAGGGTGTAAATTGGGACAGCAGCAGGCATCCGAATCGAACACATTAGACATATGCCATACATATGCCGACCGACTCCCTGACGCGAGTGGAGAGGGGAGCAGCCAACCGAAGGTTATCCTCTTTGCGGACTTACCTGCTTTCATCTGACAGTTGGGCCGAATGTTTGGCCAGGAGGCGAAGCCGCCGGGCAACGCGAATAAATGCAATTCATTTGGCCAACATTCTGCAGCCTCACTGCGAAATAATTAGTGTGTAATTAAAGCAGTTACGCCCCATTGGGGGGCGTGTCAGATTTGCGTTAATGATTGCTGCTAAAAACTGCGAGGCGTTACAATTAGTTCGGGTTGATTAATGAAGAAAGTTCCGCCTGGGAACAGGCCAATCGCATTGCTAATTGAATCTGAATAAAACTATAAATTTAATGGCAATTTTCTTTGAAGCCACAAACACACACACACACACACACAACAGCCAGACACACTCCGTCTTGGCAGTTAACAATTGCAGGAGGATTTAAAAGCGACTATCACGTAATCCTCCGCGATTCAAGCACAGATTGCGATCACAGACGTCGTCCTTGACGAAGGACTTGCCCAGAGTGCTGCGCAACTCGGCATCATAGTTGGCCTTCTCCTCGTTGACCAAGCTGATCATCTGCTGGCGCCTGGATGCCTGGCCCAGCTTCTGCAGGCTCTGCAGCTCCGCGATCATCGGGCGCAGCAGCTCGACACGCGGCGCATTATAGGGCGGCGTTTCGGTGCCATGGCACTTCATCCAGTTGACCACACTGCGGCAGGACGAAACTGTGGCATATTCAATGCAACACTTTACCACTAAATACTCACAAGTTCCTCATCTTGGTAGATTTGGTGAAAGCGACGCTGGGGAATCGAAATTGGAAACGAGAAATAGTATGAAAATGCCTGCTACATATAGATGTGGGAAATTTGATGTGGAAAAACTGAGTATTGAGTGAGCTCCACTCCATTCGACTGCTCGAGGCTCTAATGAATCGCAGGAGCATCTTGAAGTAGGAGAAAAAAGCCAAGCTGAAGCTAGAGTCATTATATTCTACTTTTGGTCTAATGAGATTTTTTATGGACAAAGGCGAAGTGGGGAGTCGGGGCTGTGGTGCGTAGCCTCCACACGCAAGCTCATTCTTAATTATTCACGATGTACGAATATGGGCATTAGAGCCAGGCCTAAACATTTTGACACCTTTATGGCCCAATAAATCGGACTCGATTCGCAAAAAAAAAAAAAAAAAAAACAAATAACGAGAAAGAAGAGAAGGGAACGAGCCCAGTTCATTAGAAGTGCGCCCAGTGGGGTGCGGATATGGAGGGGTGGCTGGGTGCTTAGCTGAACCCGTCCTCGGGCCGCCAGCGTGGCACGTCAAGTTTACAATTACCCGACTTTTGTGGCTCGCATTGGAGCCATTAGAACTTAAAAGTAGTAAAGCGTCAGGCCAGACTGGTCTGCCACTCGGCTAGGAGAGGGGGCAGCCTAGTCAGGCAGCTCCTTGGTTGCTATTAGAGCGATATGATCCCCGGCTGGCCTCGTCGTCATTCAAGAGGGCTGCCTGGCTGCCTGGCTGGCCTGCTTATGAATAATGTTTTAATTTCAGGCTTCACCCGTTGCGTCCTCGGCATTTGCTCGTGGGGTTCGTTTGCCCCAGCGGCACGCAATTGCATGTTGAATGCATATGACTTCGTCGTTGCGCCCACCATGCCAGACCCTGCCGACCGCTCAACTAATATGCGAAAATTATGGGTTGTAATTTAAGAGGCACTTTTGCTTATTCCTTAATGACATCCCATGTTGCCGCAAGTACTTCGCATTCGAATGTGTCTCAGCGGGTGTGTGCGTGGGTGTGTGTGTGTGTGTGTGTGTGTGTTTGGGTGATTAGGCGCCAGTTTGACTCCTTCAAAGGTATTTATACTAATTAATGTCGCTTTGCACACTCGCCGCCAATAAAAATAACTGTTCAAATGGAGAGTAACGGCTTCGATGGCAAATTGTTATTAGTTGCAGAAATCGCCTGCGAGTTGCAGCTGCTTTAAGTCCCAAATAAAATAATATTTTTATACATCACTTTATATAGGCATTGGGGCGAATTTAAACAGCGTTGGGCCATGCAACAGTTCTGTGTTTGTGCGAGAGGCGCGCCGAATTCCCGGGAGCAGCCATTTCGCTTTTTGCGGCCGCTTCCGTTTCCGCCGCTGAGCTGAAATGCGGCTTTTTCTCTGCGTTTTTTTTCCGCCATTCTTTTTACTGAATTTGTTTGGTTTTCATTTGATTTGGCAGCTGTTTATTTTTGCAATTTGATTTGTCACCTAAATCTGGCAACAATTGCGACATTCGCTCAGCGGGGACCACGCAGAGTGTCGCTGCTGCAGTTATACCAATATTTATGGCAGATGCACGGATCGCCATAAGGAAAGAGCCGAGAGCTAAGGGCCTGCAGCTATCGGCCGACAGCACACAATTTGCTCGCAAATATGCATACAATTAAGTATACGATTGTTTACGCTGGCTGGGCGTGACCTGGCGAGGGCGTGGCACGCAAAGGGTGTATCTCAGTGGCACGTAGCAATTGCAACAGCCTTCAGCCTTTGTCTACCTCAATGTTTGCCCAAGACGCAGCGACACTTGCAACGTGCCCGGGGCTATGTTTAATATGCACTCAACTGGCTCGACATCGTCGAAGTTTCGCCTTTCACATATGCAGTGTCGAGGAGAAGGAGGAGGAGGGGGGATGCGGGTGTGTCTACTGTTGCTGAGCGACTTTTCACTAAAAATAAGTGTTGAGCAAACAGTTTGCGGTTATAGAAATTGTGCTGCTGCATCATAGCCCAACCCCCCCTCTAGCCACCCCTTCCTACCACCGCGCAACACCCGAAAAGGGGCCATGTTTGTCAAACTATGAACTGGATCCTGTGGCACAAAGATGTTTAACACTTGCAGCCATTCAGCCAGCGGGGAGGTTAGCCCTATTGACAGAGGCTTATCGAGGTGCCCGTCGTGGCCAGCTGCCTCTGAAGGAGGGACAGATGTGAGAGGGCAGAACGAGATTTAAAATAAACAATTTATTGGAGTCAATCGTAGGAGCCCACTCGGAAATTGTTAGATACTCGATTCAATTGCCATTTTTATTCAGTTTTTAAAAGTATTTTCATGCACGAGATGTTTTTCACTGGTACATTTATTTTCTCGTAAAAAATTAAATTCTTTATATTTGAATTGTTAATATTTGAGAATAATATTTGCAGCCACCCACACTCAATTGGCTCGTGACTTTTTGTAAATTTCAAAATTTTTGGTCCCGGATATGGATTTCCTATTCATAAATCAGAAAGTATACATACGTCGTACCGATGGAAGGATTCATCAAGCAAGGATTGTCAAGCTGGATGGCGGCACCAACCAAATTGTGACTGTCGAGTGGAACGAGGGCCCTGTAACGCACGGCAAGGAAGTGCCAATCGGCCTGATAATCGCACTAAATCCTCAAGTCTACCGTGACGACAAATGGTTCCCCCCAGCCAGGCCGATCTTCCCCCTTGAGGAGGCCGATATGATGGCCTCGGTACGGCCGCGCCCGACGGGCGGCGAGCAGCAGCCCGAGAGGGCCCCTGCCATGATGCCGCCGCGCCAAGAAATCGTCGCTGGTGCCGTGACGCGCATGCCACGTAGAGAGGCCGATAAATCCGAGGATGATGTTGTCGCGAACATCGAGCGGCTGCGCATCAATCGCGAGATGCGCCGCCAGAAGCAGAACGAGGAGCGTGCCGCACGTGACTCATACATGGAGGCGGATAGTGGCAATCCCAACTGGGAGGTGGCACAGATGATACGCACACAACGCTTCCAATTGATGTCCAAGCTGGCGGAGGGCATAACGGACGTTCCGCTCAGTCAGCATCAGATAATGGTCTGTGTGCGCAAGCGGCCGCTGAGTCGCCGGGAGCTGGCCAGCTCTGATCCGGACGTGATCACCGTGCCCAACCGGGAGATCCTGGTGGTGCACGAGCCACGCAAACATGTCGATTTAACCAAATATCTGGAGAACCATAGCTTCCGTTTTGACTGTACGTTCGACGACAAGTGCACCAATTCCCAGGTATACGAACGGACAGGGCTACCGCTTGTCTGGCACATCTTCGAGGGGGGCATGGCCACCTGTTTTGCGTACGGCCAAACGGGCAGCGGCAAAACTCACACCATGGGCGGCGTATTCACCGGCAAAAAGCAGAATTGTCGGGACGGAATTTATGGTCTGGCTGCTCGCGACGTGTTTGAGCTTTTGAAGCATTCCAAGTATGCTCATTTGAACCTTCGCGTGAGCTGCAGCTTCTTTGAGCTGTATGGCACCCGGGTGTACGATCTGCTGAGGGCCGGCAAGCCGGAGCTGCGCGTGCTCGAGGATGGCCATCAGAAGGTGCAGGTGGTGGGCCTCACCGAGGAGCGTGTGGCCAATACAGGCGATGTGCTGAAGGCGCTCGAGTTGGGCAACAGCGTTCGCACCTGCGGCCGGACATCGGCCAACTCCAAGTCTTCACGCTCGCACGCGGTCTTCCAGATAATATTGCGCAGGGGCGACCTAAACAAGCTGCATGGCAAATTCTCGCTCATCGATTTAGCTGGCAATGAGCGCGGCGCCGACAATTGCAGCTCGAACCGCCAGACGCGGGTGGAGGGCGCCGAGATCAACAAGTCTCTGCTCGCGCTCAAGGAGTGCATACGGGCCCTGGGCCGTCAGTCGGCGTATCTGCCCTTCCGCAGCTCCAAGTTGACGCAAGTGCTGCGCGACTCGTTCATTGGCGGCAAGAAGGTCAGAACCTGCATGATTGCCATGATCTCACCCGGCCTCCATTCCGTGGAGCATACGCTCAACACGCTGCGCTATGCCGACCGCGTCAAGGAGCTAACCTCCAAACACCAGGAGAAGACTCCACAGAGAAGAGTGCCTGACGTTAGCCCAACTGTCAACCCGAGCAACTCGCTGCCGGACATCGCTAGCCAGAGCAGCCATGTAGACCGCGTCTTCTCGTGCATCTCCCTCCCGGGCGGGGATACTCAAGCCGCTAAAACGCAAAGCAAGTGGATTGAGTATCTGCGCGGCACAGACAACGACAACTTGACGTACTTCAATGAAATGACGGACAACTATAAGACAGGGTCTTCCAGCAACGCTGAGCAAATGTCTTAATACGCTTGAACATACTGATTTATACATATGTGTTGCCTGCCTTTGGTGGAAATACCCCTTGTCCACGATCGTTCATGCCCAACTGAACCTTTCGACAGGTGCCACATAAATACCTGGACTAAACACAAAATTATCTGAGTAAATAAAAATAATAATAATAATTCTTCAACGTTTGTAACGAGGCCCCAAATGTATATATATATACATATTCCTCTAGCTTAAGCTGCCTCAGGTGCGAGTATTCCTCGTGTAGCGCATCAAGCGAGAAACTAACTTTCGTCTCGACCGTGCGCGCAGGGTGAGAGGGGGGCGACTTTAGCGACAGCTGTCAATATAGAATATTGGGGATTATGATGGCAAAGACACGTCTTACGCGTAAGCTTTGTGTCAATATATTAAATTATGGCTTAAAGGCTTTGCCTTGCCGACTTACTGGCCTTCGACTTTTTGGCTTTTTGCGCAAATCCGCCAAACAGAGGCCAAAAGTTGGTGGCAGGTCGCCGCGGCCCGGCTGCGGCTCGACTGCGGCCCGGCTGCGGGCCGGCTGCGGCCAGCCCCTGACAGTGTCGCATTAATTCGAGCTGCGAAATATAATTTGCCTAAAATATGCAGACACAGGTAGATAAATGTTATTCTGCGATTTGTTTTCCGTTTGTGGAACTATTTAATTTGCAATCAAGTTGATGATAGATCCAAACATTTGCATAATGCATTCAACCGTAAGCATTTCAATTTTCCACTGCAACCGAATAAATATTTATAACTTATCTGCAAATAAGTGGGGAAAACAAAATATTTGTGCATCAAAGTTATGCGCCAGCTGCAACTTTTGCCATTAACATTAAAAAGCAATTAAAATTACTTTAATCAACTAGAAGGCAAAATACTATGCAAAGTCCCGCCCTAGCCCATTACCGCTTGGCTCTGTTCCTCTTTACAGCCTCCCCTCGCACCCGCATTTTCTCTCCTTCGGGCAGTCTCGGCCTCTCTCTCTCTCTCTCTCTCTCTCTCTCTCTCTCTCTCTGTATCTTCACCTTTCAATCCAGCTGCAAGCTCTTTCGCGGAGCGTCCGCTTGACGTTGCTCATACGCACTGTGCGCCGCCGCACAAGTTTAATAAACGCGGAAAGAACTTGCAGTTAACAAAGCTGATGAAGGGAAATCTTTTTTAATTAAAAAGCAACTGTTTGCCACCACATTATGGTTACGCCCAACGCCCAACGCCCAGCCCACCACGCACCACGCACCACGCACCACGCCCCACGCCCAGCACTCTGCTGTAAATTGCATTTTTTCGCCCACATTTCATTCGTGCTAATTTCGCTTTATTTGCACTGAAGTCATAATTTTCTGCGCTAGAAATTTATTTACATCTTTGCATAAGGCTTCAGCTTCAGGATGAAGCGAAGATTATATTGCTGTAATAATTCTATTTTCCCTGGCCAAGCTGTCAAAAAATCTTATATTACCGCCCGTCTTTCTGTGGGAATAATCCACTTTGGACTCTGTTAAATAAAGTCTGGATTAAAAGTTTTTGTTTGTTTGTGTTTGCCTGCTTGGAGTAACGATTCGCTCTCGTTCGCATACAAATCAATAAATATTGCTGGACCCTAAGTGCAAAAGCAATAAAATTCAATTCGTGGAAATCAGGTTGGCGTGTTTTATTTGATTTACAATTTGTGCTTGGTTTTCATTTTTCCTTTACTTTTTTTTTTTTTGCTTGGCAAATTGTGCCGCGGGCACCGGGCACCGGGCCACGCCCACTCTGTTGGTGCCTTCAAGTGTGACAAGTGTGATAAGTGTCAGGGAAAGCAAAGTGAAATGAGTCGTACAATTTGTCATAACTGCGAGGGATGCGACCGAGATAAAAGCTCGAGAGTAACCAGGAGCGAGCCTCGATTCGATTTGCGAGCCAGCGGCATGTGTCGGCAGGCCGGATCTAGGTCGAGGTCGTGGCTGCCACAAGGCAATCAGCTGCACAATTGGCAAAAAAAAAAATAAGGAGAACAAATTACATTTGTCGCGCGAGCGACTGTCTCCTCTACAGCGTGCTCTCTCTCTCTCTTCACACACACACACGCACTCACACACATTCTATCTGTCTCTCATTAATGAGCTGTCAACAGTCGTTGCGAAGAATGCCTTCGGCCAGATGAATTTGTCGCGAGAGTTTCATTAGCCAATGAGTGTCGGCTGTCGACTGCGGACTGGAGACTGGGGACTGCGGACTGCGGGCTGTGGACTGTGCACTGTTTGGCGTTAGTCAACACTGTCACGGTCTTTTGCACTTAATGAAGCTGCGAGCTAGCACAATAATTTGAGATTTTACAACTCATTAATTTGTTGGCACTTATTTTGGACAAACAGCTGCCATTTCCACAGCCCCATTTATCTGGGTCGCTATGAGTTATGTTTCGCGCGAGAAACCGATATGAAAGAGATCCTTTGAGCTGATTCCAAACTTGCCCAATTAAATCAACTTACGCAGGCCTTGGGCGATGCCAGCCCTCTCCCTCTCCCTCTCTCTCTCGCGCTCTTACTCGCATTCGGATTCGGATTGTTGAATAAAGCTTTCAGCGGCGTCTCCAGAAAGGGTAAATAATATAAAACAATAAGCAGACAGCTCCTTGGAGAGTTGATTGAGAGGGAGGAGGAGCTGGGCAAATTGAGATGCCGAGTCTCCGAGGCTGATACGATAAAAACTTGACGCATTTTTATGTGTTCGCATTATTTTTGCCACTGTTTGCACTTTATTACATTTTGACAAACAGACAAAAAAAAACAAAACTTTTGTAGAATTTCCCCAAACTGTTTCAGTTACATTTTCCGCTACGACTTCCTACTGTCTGCCCAGATATACATGCGAGTGTGTGTGTGTGTATGAATATGTGGAGTGCTCCCCCTAGAAAACAACTCGACTCGAGTAGCAGTTTATTGTTGTTTGGCTAAATTATGTTGTTCTTGGTTTTACTGCAGAAATGGGTAACTACAACAACAACACCAAGAAAACGAAGATGAAGAAGAAGAAGAAGACGCAGCAGCCGAACAACAGCAACTGCTAGCATCGTAAAGCATCCAAAACTTTGCAGTCACCGGGTGCTATCAAGTAAATTTGTAGCAGTAAAAAGAGTCAATAAAGTTTCACAGCTCATTGTTCATTGTTCATTGTTCATGGCACACTCGGGCCTGCCGCCACGATAATTCGTATCAGCTTTCCAAGCACAGAATCAATACGAAATTTATGAGGCCGCAGCGAACTTTGCTGCTCCCCCCATGCCCGCTAGGCAGCCTCAAGTCAAGGTCAAGCCACTGCTGACAAATTAAAATTAAAAACATTTACCTTACACATAAATATGTATAATATATAGTATATATAGTTGTACATATATAGGTGGCTTGTCTTGGCCTTGCTGTGCCGCTGGCCACGAAATTGGCTCAAAGTCACGCGATTTTCCGCGAGCTCCTCTTTAATTACTCTGCGTATACGTAATGCGCGTGTTTTGAGGGCTCTTAATATTGATCGAAATGCAATGAATAGCCAAAATCAAATACATTAATTGCAGTCGTCATCTAGTCATCATATGAACTGTGAGTGTAACGTCGAATAAGTAATTGGCAAAATAATTAATATTTTATGCATTCACTCAGTCCAAGCTCTTGCTAGTCCCTGAATAATATGTTGACTTAATTGCCCTCGTCCGAAACGGAGCATCTTGCCAATTTGATGCATTTCCATAACCAAGGCGCACCCACATCTCCTCCACCTCACCCCCTGTGCCGTGACAAAACGGAGTCTGCCCGAGATGAATGAGCTCCTGCGATTTCGGTGGTAGCGAATTTAGTTATTATAAGAGCATAATACACAAATATGTCCTTTCCGCTGGCTGTTGGCCACGCTCTGTCCTGGCTGTCCGGGCTGTCCTGTCTCCAGCAGTCTTTGCTCCGGTCTCCTGCAGTGCATTTGCATGTTGCTCGTTGAGCATGGCAAAGCCGAAGTAGTTCACGACTAGTTGAGGCGCAATCACACCGTGTTTGGGGTATGCCGACGATTCGCTTCGGTTAACCCTCCCATATAATGAGCCAACCTTATTAGATGCATTGTTGTACAGAGTATGGCGTAGTCTATCATTGCCCTTCCCCAAGCCTGGCCTTCTTTTTGTAAATAATTTTATTTGCGAATATGCATATTTTTTCCTGCAATGGGTTGTTGTCGCCTCTTGGTTTTTGGCGAGAGCAGCAGAGCGAACCAGACTACCCACTGAAACTGCAGGGAGCAGGGCACACTCTAGGTGTATGTGTGTGTATGTGTGTGTGTGTGTGTTGCTGGCAGACATGCATAATTCAAAACGTGGCGGGAATATATTTTTGTGTGCTTGCTCGTGTGTTGGCCACTTTTTATGCTGGTAATTCGACTATGGGGACCCTGGCCCTGCGTGGGCGCATGGCCGTGTCCACGTGGGCTTATGCGGCGCGTGTTAACGTAATTTTCGTTAGAGAGAGAGACGAATCCTTTTCTCGCCGGCGTCGACTACTTTTCCGTTCTTACCCACTTGTTTGACATATTTTTCACACAACGTTTGCTTGTTAAATTGTTGGCGGCAATTTCGAGGTTAGCGTGACACAGTACCAACTTCCCACAGAAATACCCACTCAACCGCCCAACCACCCATCTGCCCACACCCACACACACACATAATGGAATAAAGGCGCGTGCTTTCACGTTAA
>JABVZX010000001.1:14205085-14222319 GCA_020883565.1 Drosophila pachea
CCATTGGAGCTCCTTTGATTTCGCGGCAGCACTCTCCGCATTGGAAGTTTGCCAGGGCGCTTTCAGGCATGAAGTGGCACTCGGCCGCAAGCTGCTAGTTGGCCGCGTAATTATGAAATAGCTAACATGTGAAATTAAATGGCAGCTGTTGTTAAGCAGCTAGTGAAGCGAGTTGCTAAGCTTATTCATTTTGTTGATGCAGCTGAAAGGCGCTTCCGAGAGCCATTTAAATACAGTTCACAGTGGACTGGAGCACGCGCTCTGCGCTGAAACATCCTTGAGCCGGTCGAAAAGCATTCCGGCTGGGGGGCTTGTTGTCTATCGAAGTGGCTTTTAAAGTAGCTTTGGCCTGAGCCACATCCGCAGGATATTGCCGGCTGCTCGCAAACGGATGATGCGATGATGCGATGATGCTCGATATAGATGTGGAACAGAAGACTCGCCGACCTGGCGGATGTTTGTTGAATTCAATTAGAGCAGCTGAAATGGAAACGGGCCCGCCAGTACTGGTAATTAGAGAAGACGTTGCCCCGCCCCTTTCTCCGGAACTCAAACGAAGTCTCACGCAAGGCGCAGGGCACGAAAAATTGCAAATTCGTCTCGATTACACTGAGCGAATTCCTCGGGGGCGCCGGCAATAAGTTCGTCAATGTTATTGTTTGCTTTTCCCTATAAATACGTTCGCCAAGTGGGTTAGTGCACAGGAACGATATTGATATATGAGCCTCAGTCATGCAATGCGCCAAATGATAAACAGCAACGCCTTCAATAACAGCCCGCCCAATACCCAACTCCGCTTTCCACATACCATAGCGAATACGAATCTTAAAGCAGGTGTAAGGTGTTCCCTTCGCACGGGAACATATGCTTTTGCAGCCGGACTGAATCCAGTCTGCTCTTGAGGCTCACTGCGGTCAGTCACCGAGCGGCATTCGAAGGCATGGGGCAGGCATTAGCTATGGCCGCCCAAGAGACTTACGACTATGCAAATCTAACGGAGCAAATCAAAGGTACTGGAGGGGGACAGCAAATGGTTAGCCAATTAACTGCGAGCCCTTTTCAGCTAACGCGTCCATCAGCTCGGCAATGGAGGACAACTCGAGGTACACCCTGATGCTGGTCATTTCCAGCGTAACGTGGCTGCTGCTCAGCTGCATAAGTGAGTTGCTTGCAGCGTTTTGATGGCTAACTCAACAGAAGCTCGACTCGCAGGTGCCTTTATCTACTGCTGCAATTACTGGGAACTTTTCACGTCAGTGGCGGGCGGAGTTGAGACGCTGGACTCGGACGATTCGGTGGAGTCGCAACTGGAACAGCAGAGCATGCTGCTGGCTCAGGTCAGCGAGGTGAGCAGCACCTAAGGATTGGCATTTTGGCACGGAAGCGGCAGAACAAAGCGAAAACAAAATAAATAATCCGAGTACGACAAAAGAACGGGTCGAGAGGGTGGGCCAGGGACAGAGAGAGAGAGAGAGAGGGAGAGCGAGCAGGAGCAGCTGCTGGCGATCAGCTGCATATTGCAATATGGCGACGTGCAGCTTCCATTTCCGTTTCCGTAAACTTAATTCCACTCACACACACACACACGAATTTTTGGCAAAAAATCAGCATGTGCGCTAGGTGCGAGCGCAGGCTGGCAAGGCAGCATGCAAATACACATTTTTCAGCAGCTAGAGATTTCTAACGGAGCAAATCAAAGGTACTGGAGGGGGACAGCAAATGGTTAGCCAATTAACTGCGAGCCCTTTTCAGCTTCATCAGCTCGGCAATGGAGGACAACTCGAGGTACACCCTGATGCTGGTCATTTCCAGCGTAACGTGGCTGCTGCTCAGCTGCATAAGTGAGTTGCTTGCAGCGGTGAGGGACTCGGACGATTCGGTGGAGTCGGCAACTGGGAAACAGCAGAGCATGCTGCTGGCTCAGGTCAGCGAGGTGAGCAGCACCTAAGGATTGCATTTTGGCACTGAGCGGCAGAACAAAGCGAAAACAAATAAATAATCCGAGTACGGGACAAAGAAGCGGGTCGAGAGGGTGGGCCAGGGACAGAGAGAGAGAGAGAGAGGGGAGAGCGAGCAGGAGCAGCTGCTGGCGATCAGCTGCATAATTGCAATATGGCGACGTGCAGCTTCCATTTCCGTTTCCGTAAACTTAATTCCACTCACACACACACACACGAATTTTTGGCAAAAAATCAGCATGTGCTGCTATTTCCCTTTCCCCGCGCTCCTGTGTCTGTGTGTGGGTGCGGGTGTGAGTTTTCGCCTTTGCGTTCTGCGCTGTTTAGTTTTTCTTTTCAATTCGCCTTGCCTTTTGCGCTCTGGCCCAAAAAATATTTTATTACAGCTGCAGCTAAAGCGAAGTATATATTTTCGGGTTGCCCTTTCATTCCTTTGCCGGCACTAAAATAGCTTCTTTTATGCAAATTTACAATGCCGGCTGAGTGAGAGGGTAGCTGACATGATTTCCGCTGCCTAACTGGCTTAATTTGGAGAGCGAAGCGCACAACAACAAAGATTAAAAGAAGCACGGAGAATAAAAAACAACAGAGAGCAAAAGGTAAGCTGCATGCCAATTTAAAGACGTTCCACTTCTTCAGCTGAAGAGCAGCCTGAGGAGCCGTAGCTTTATGCTCCTGTCAGCGACATTCTACGAAGAACTACTGCAGCTTATTATAGAATCTATTATTTGTCACAAATCACGTCAACATTCCGTACAGACCGGTCGGGCGTGTGCCTGGTGGCCATGCTTTGGACAAAGAGCCTGAAAGTTTGTAAACTTTTTCTGGCAGCTTTTGTTTAAATTAATAAAACAACAGACAATTTAACGTACTTTGTCGTACAAACAAACTGAAATTAACTAAATTTTCAGAGCAACGGCAGCAAAAAACATTAAGCAAACAGGCGAGAGTGTGCTTTAACTTTGTACATTACATAAATTCACGCACAAACACACACGCACTCGCAAGCAGTGCGAACAAAGGGCCCTGGGCGGGGGGCTTGTTGGCTAGAGGGGGGGAAGGGAAGAGTGGAAACCCCGACGAAAGAGTGACTGAAATGGCAGAAACTAGAGAAAGAGCCATAACATTTATCATGACCACTTAAGGATGCTTAAAATACACAAGAAGAGCACGCACCCCAGCCCAGGAGTAAGTCGTACGGGTAGCGGTTGGGGAGGGGTGGGACGTACAAAGTAACCAAGAACCAGCAATAACAACAACAATACGCTTTGTTAAATCAATTTGATAAACTGTCAATAATGCGCCATAATTTAATGTGCTCTCCCAGGACACCCACTCAGGCAAACAGGCGGGCGGGTGGCGGGAATGTGGGCGAGGCGACCCCGAAGTTGTTTTCGGATGTGCCACGTCTGTTGTCGTACGCAATTATGATGAACTTTGGGCTCATCCACATCCACTGACAGCTGCCCTATTAGCACTTTGTAAAGCGGAGACAAATTTTTGGTTTGCCGGACAAGCGAAATGTTTGATTTTCAAAAGATATCACCGAGATGGACGTGGAAAGCGAAAGCGGACGACAGGCAGGAGAGGACAACGCTTGAGACAAAGCTTCAGTGGACCAAAGTGTCGTAAAGCAAAGGCACATAAGAATAGGGAGCCGGATAACAATGGCATGCGGCGAAAATGGCGAGAATGATGTCGACTGCGATGACAGCGCCAAGACAGCACTGGGCTGACATTGGTAAGGAGCTTCAGCCGGGTGTGGGTCTGGGTGTGGGTCTGGGTCTGGGTCTGGGTCTGGGTCTGGGACTGTGCGTGCGTGCCCCGAATCCTTTTGTTCCATTTGCGGCGGGGGCTGTTGGAAACGACCTTCATAAAACAAACACGCCGATAATGAGAGGCAGCCGAAGTGACGTTCGCTGCTTGGGCAGCGGGCCGGAGGGGGCTGGCAAACGGGTTGGGCCGAAGATGGCATCGGCATCGGCATCGGCATCGGCAGCGGAAGCGGAAGCGGAAGCGCACATTCGGTGCCAGGCGCCATTTTGTGCCCGCTGTTAATGTGAAGAGTCCTCGAGCACTGACAGTACGCCCGCTTCCCATTTGCCCGGGAGTGCAACTAACTAGGCGATAATCGACATTTGATTTGGTGCGGCACAAACTTTCAACTCCGAGGCGAGGCGCGAGGCGCGAGGCGGCAGGCGCTAGACGCAAAGCACGAGGCATGGCAGATGCCCAAAGAGCTTAAATGGGGCTCAAGAAATCGACGAAGGTTGAAAATACGTGACACACGAAGGAGCAGCAGCAGGATGGGGCTCTAGGCGGAAGGAGTGCTCACAGCACGGCTTTAATGAACCCAAATAAATTATGGAGCTCACATTTAAGTGCAATGAATTATTCGTTTGACTCTTGTTTGATTTGCGAAAATTTATTTGGCCATGGAAACTGCATTAATAATTGATCGATACTCTCGATGTATACATTTTTTATATGCCCAGCCTTCGGTATGCACTTCCTGGCTTGATTTCTACGGAGGATTACTTTTTTATATAAGTATAAGTATATGTATTTGTTTTCAACTCGAGTGGGGGCTTGGCCTGCACGTAACACCTTTTGACTTTATGCACAGCTGCACTTGAGAGTCGTTTGTCATTTGGCTTTGTCTCTGGCCCTGGCTGGTGGGCGTGGCCGTGACGGACTCGTCGCCATTGTCAAGGCGTCCTGTGACAGACAAACAAACAAACAAACAAAGAAAGGAACAAGAGCGAACGTGTAGAAGGGTTTTTTCCTCGCCGCTTGAAGAGGCTAAACAGAGGGGGCGGTGGGCGTGTCAGCTCTTGAGACACAGCGAAATGCGCGCGAACGTGTTTGATATGCACTTCACTTCACGACATAGGCTTAATTATTGGACCCGAAATCAGCTCTATATGCTCAGGCATGTGTCCCCCCAGCCCCCTCTGCGAACGTCTCGAAAATGGGGAAATTATTAAGGGCTTTCAGCTAACAAACTCAACAGATTACACGAGAAATCGGGCAAAGCTGGCGAAATTCCCACTGAACGGAAATGCGGAACATCGCTAATAAGTACTTGAGAGGATGTTGTCAATTTATGCGTGGCAAGGACAACAATGGAGGAATGACAAATGAAAATCGGATTAGTTCTGAGCTGTTGCCTTCCACTCAATTGTCATTAGGTTTGCGCTGAGCTCCATGTTGTTTTCATTCCATTTGCCGTAGACTTTTGTGCAACAAGCAGCCGCTTGTTTCAGCACAATGGCGTGGGTGGAGGAGGGGAAGGGGGCTAGGATGGTGGGTGAAGTAAACAGCATTATATTGCAAGCTGCTCCCCTGGCCGATCACGGCCTGTAGGCCAGGGCGATCGGCATGCTGACGTCGTCTACAGCACGCGGAACAACACGCGAGTTGTCAAGGACTTCAACATGGCCATGTGCAACGGAGCAGTCCCCGGCCAAATCCTGTTGACTGCAACGGCTCGCACCCCCCTCGTAAGCAGCTTGTAATAATGGCAATTTAATTGACTGGCAACGGATGCGTATCATCCCAACTTGAAAGCGACGGCGATTCCAAGAAGCACGCCGGAGTCGCCCACGCCGCGCATACCTTTCCGAGGCCATTTGAAAGATCCGGAAGAATTCTGAGCAACATCATCCTTTTGGGCAGCTCAAAACGCCAACTAGCAACTGTTGGCAAAGTTTTCTCGGCCAAAGTTTCGCCGGGCGCGTTGTCTGTTTTGGCGTGATTTTTCGACATGCCGACACTTGTTTTTGGTCTAAGTGATTTAGGCGAAACTTTCGGGTTACCCCTCCCCAAATGGCAAACGGAAATGTATCGTGCGCGGGGCAGGAGCGAAACTTTTGGTTGTGCATAATCGTTGCTTGTCCCGCCGGAAGTGAGTCGCAATTGCGTTCCAGCTGAATGGGTGCAGCAGCAGAGAAGTTTGCCAGGTCGAGTGATGGCCGGCCTGATTTAGCTCAGCATTAGCAGCATAATTCTGACCGACTTGGTCAACAGTTAACACCATTCGAGTGAAATAAAATCAATAAGCGCCCGTTTACCCAGATGATTAGCTATTCTGCATATACTCTCTGTCTCTGTCTGTGTGTGTGTATGTGTGTGTGTGTGTGTTTGCCAAGCGTTTACGGCCGGATTATGTGACGACTGACGGTTAGCATTTAACGTGCGCCGGAGTGTGTTCCCGTTTCCCAGCTGGAGGTACAGCCAGCTGCTGCTTCACAGTTCGGCCATAATTCATTTGCATAACATTAACGGCTGCCAGGATGCACGAGCATGCAACGCAACGTGCACGGGGATGGGGACAATGTGTAAAGTGGGCTAACAACGAGGCTTAAATGAAATATGTGTGCCAACGAATTATCCACAGAGTGCTGAAAAGTTTAGCTGGGGCGCACTCTAAACGTTCCATTTTAATATCGCATCGGCGTGCAGTCCATTTAATTGACTTCGCTTTGCAACTATTCCAATTGACGGCTTCTCGCTTGGCAGGGGGCGGAGAGAGGGTGAGAGTGGCGGCCAATGTGTCAGCGCAAATCGGAATGGAACCTTTTGTCAATCTTCATTTCAGCTCAATTTATTTTTACACTCTGGCCTAACTAAAATTTCCGTGTGGCATATGGGGGACATTTTGATTGATTCACTTCTTCAGCAGCGTGGAGACAACAGCTGGAGCGGCATAGGTGGAGACAACAGCCGGAGCAGCGTAGGCAGAGTACACTGACGGCGACACATACGAGGCGGAGTAAACGGACGGCGCGGCGTAGGCGGCGTAGGCACGAGGAACGGCAGCCGAGTAGACGGCAGGTGCGGCAGCATAGGTCAGGGCAGGTGCGGCGGCGTAGGTGGCAATGGGGGCCGCAACATGGGCCTGGGCCACGGCGACGAACAGAGCCAAGCAAATGAGGAACTGCAAAGGCAGCCGGAATATTGAGCTATCTTCAAAGCGATTCAACTGCTGCCTGAGCGAACTCACCTTCATGTTGATTGAGTTGTTGTTGTTTGGACGAACGTTCTCTGGAATGGTAGTACGTTGACTGATGCTGCTCCACCGAGCCGGTGCCCCATTTATAGTCAACTGCCGCCCAGAACAAGTTCTCTGTTCACGGATGTGAATTGTCCGCGCACCGGACGCTAATCCGCCATATCGAATGGATTAGCTTTGTTCACCTTGGTCTCGCAAGCTCGCATGCCAGCTAATGGGTACTTATTTTTGGGCCCTACAATTGACAGCATAAAGAAATTGTGAGCCGTCTAACGAGTCATTGTTTTCGATTTCACCTGAGCGGTGACAAGCAATATATCGCCCAGCTCCAGCGAATCAAGGTGTAAAGGCCAATCAGCATAACATAATTATACGTCACAATTCTCTGTCTGCGTCAATTGGACGGATTGGCATTGACATTGACCGAGGCCGAATGGGAGGTGTTGAGACTGAGTATATGGAGGCGGAAATCCGCTGATCTCAAATATTCGATATCTTTCGATAAGTGTGAGTTGACTTCCTGACAAAATGTGGCGGAGCCGTGATATCGATATCCATTTGACAGCTCTCACATTTCTGTCGGTCTTCGAGAAAGCGTGTCAAAGTCTGTCAGCAATTTAATTTTACTCCCATCAATATGGCTCATTATGCTGGAAACGTTGAGGGGTCGGAGCCAGTGCATGACAACATGGAACAGCCAAGTGACGATGGAGTCCAGAATCTGGTCGACTCGCTGATATCCAGGAATACCAAGCTACGCGAGTGGATACAAAATGCCGTAGGTTCACATTTGATTTCCATTTGTAATCTATATAATAATGGCTTCTTCGCGAACTAGTGGACGTTCTACAATCAAAATCAGCTGGAGGGCTTCGTCCTACTGCTGGAGCGTGCCATCACACACGGCACCAAGGTCTATGCCGGCCACAAGGACGACTTGCTCAGGATGCACACCATGCTGACCGCTCACTATATTCGGCTCGCCTGCAGGGAGCACGGACAGAGCCGCGCCGCATACGTGGAGAAGGTGTCGCAGCAGCTGCAGCTCATGGACAACCTGCAGGTGGCCTCCAATGACATCCAGCACATGCTGGTTAGTGGCTTTGCGCTGATGCTGGCCGATCAGCGACTGCAGGATGCCGACAATTATTTCATTGCTGTGCTGCAAAATATGCCCTATAATGTGCCCGCTCTGCTGGGGCGTGGCTGCTTGGCCTACAACAGGCAGGACTACCTTGAGGCGCTCGGCTACTTCAAGAGCGTGCTGATGCATCATCCGCACGGGCCGGCCGATGTGCGTGTGGGCATTGCCCACTGCTTCCTAAAGCTGGGCGATCTGGACAGGGCCCGACGAGCCTTCGAGCTGGCCGTGCAAAGGAACAGGCACTCCATTAACGGGCTGCTTGGCATCGCCCAGATAAAGCTCAACGAGTGCCAGCGTTCCTCCAATATAGAGGCCACGAATCTGCTCTGCGCGGCCTTCGAGCAGAATAACCGGCATCCGGTGGTGCTCAGCTGGCTGTCCTATTATCTCTACTACTCGCGCAACTACAACAAGCTGCAGACGGCGGCTGGCAACGCGTTCGTCATCACAGACGATCCGGAGATGAAGGCTCAAAATTGTTTTTTCATTGCGCGCAGCTTCCATGCCACAAAGAACTTTGATCGCGCCTTCGACTTCTACGACAAGGCCTTGAAGTGCCTGCCAGACTATCCGCCGCCCCACTTGGGCATGGCGCAGATCTACGTGCGCCGCGGGCAGCTAGATATGGCGGAGCACTCGTTGCGGTCATTGCTCAAGCTGCTGCCTGATAATCGGCACGGACTGCGCATGCTGGCCACGCTCTACGCCCAGGCGGAGTCTCCGGGCAAGCTGGACAAGGCCATTCAGTTGTTCAAGAGCGCGCTGCAGTGGAATGGACGGGACGAACACGACACGTGGCTGAGCCTGGGCGGCGTCTATGAACGCAAGCAGCTCTGGCAGGAGGCCATCGCGGCGTACGAGCAGGCCGTAAGTATCTACAGGCGTTTGCATAAGTCGGAGAAGGATATACCCAAGGCCTGGCTGAACAACATAGCCGTGCTGCAGCTGAACGCCGGCCAGCCAAAGGATGCGCTCAGAACTCTGGATAACGCACTCTCGTCGAGCTCCACGGATTCCAGCTCAAAGTATTTAGAGAGCGACATGCTGACCCTCAGGTTCAACAGGGCGCGCGTATTGGAGGAGCTGCATCTGCCCGACCAGGCGGAGAGCATCTACAAGGGGCTGATAGCCGAGTACCCCAACTATTACGACAGCTATATCCGATTGGGCATTATTGCCAAAAACCGCAATCAGTGGGGGCCTGCCATGGAGTACTTCAAAACCGTAATACAATTGGATAGCGAGAACGTGGCCGCCAGGTAGAAGCCAAAGATTCCACTAGCCCACCTCTAATTACACTCAACTGTCGTCTCCTTGCAGAACATTTATAGGGAACCTGTATGCCAAGCAGGGAGCTCTGTCCCAAGCGATGTGCAACTATAATGCCATACTGCGTCGATCAGGTACGTATGGCGACGCCTACATGCTCGTCGCGGTGGGCAACGTGTGTTTGATTAAGGGGGAAAGGGCCATGGCCAACGGGCAGCTGGAGATGGCCAGGCAGTATCAGGAGAGCGCGCTGCAGCTATTTCGGAAGGTCTGCTCTTAATTATCTACGTTGTTCAGATAAGATTTATATAAATTTCCCCCATTTGGAATTCAGGCCCTCGAGCAGAATCAACTAAATTTGTGGGCCGCCAATGGCATAGGCGTAGTTCTGAGCAACTGCGGACATTTGACAGACGGAGAGGCCATCTTCAAGAGGGTCGTCGAGTCGAGCAAGCGCTGCACTGTGGCTATTCTGAACACGGCCCACATTGCCATGGAGCTGAAGAACTATAATCAGGCAATCGATATATATAAGCAATGCCTGGCCAACTTCTTGCCGGTTAATAGCGTGAAGGAAATGCAATTGCTGGCGAGAGCCTACTACGAGATGGGTCAGTTCAAGGAGGCGGAGCTCTTGCTGCTCAAGGCACGGCATGTTTGCCCCTACGACCCGAACGTTATCTACAATTTGGCCATTGTCATCAAGGAGAATATCAAGAATTCCTTCAACGAGAACAGGACAGTTTGGGAGTACTTGGAGCAGGCCAAAAATTCCCTTGAAATTGCCGGACATTTCTTTCACCACTTGACCAGGAAAGAGCCCTCTGTGCTGTTGGCGCAAAAGCAGGCCACCAAATGCCAGAATCTCTTGGACGATGTGAAGGAGGAGCTGAAATGTCTACGCGAACTCGAGGCGAAGAAGAGTCGAGCGAGCCGCAAGTCTAAGAAGCATAAGCTTAAGGAGAGCTCCCGGAAAAGCGATCACAGGAAGGGCCATCAGCACAAAGTGGAGGACCTAGAGGAATCGGAGTTGATGCATTCCAGGAAACGATCAAAGAAGAGGTCCAGTAGTGCGAAGAGGCGTGCGAGATCCATTGATATGGAGGACCAGCAACAGTTCAGGTCAAAGTCCAAACACCGAGAAAAGTCACAGCAAAGGACTTCGCATAAGCGAAGCAGTAAAAAGCTAAATAAGCTCGATGAGTCATTGTTCGATGAGCCCGAGCAACCCCGAAGAGAGTTCTCCAGGAAAAGAAGTCTCAAGAAGAAAACCAGTGATGCTGACAGTTCTGAGCAGGAGGGAAGCATTGGCAAGGCTTCGAGGAAGAGGCGCACGGTTAGGCCAAGTCATTCTCAGACAAGTGATATAGAGGATCAAGCGGCTAGAAAGCCAGTCCGAAATCTCTGCAGAAAGCGTGACGGCAAGAAGAGTGAAAAGAATGAGAGGGGATACGGGAAAAAAGGGGATTTCCCCGACAAGCAGCACAAGATGATGGATACCGAAGTTAAGATTAAAGCTGAATCGGAAGAAAGCCAGGACGAGGACACAAAATCTCGCAGGAAGAAACACAAGAGCAAGGACTACAATGAGCCGAGGCGTGAGCAGAATCACAGGAGCGGCAGCTCCAAAAAAAGGCAAATGGCTGAGCGCAGAGATAGATAAAGAGCTGGTCAAATATATGTGCGAGATATCTGATATATATTTTTACTGCTATGATTGATTTAGCTAGCAAGGGGTCGCTGGCCATTAATTGCGGGGAATGGTAGGGCGGAGCTCTGCAAATGTTGTTGCCTGCTCTCGACAACATCAACGAATTCGGAGCTCCCTTGAGGTAGAACAAGAGAAAGTGCAAACAGAAAGTTCGCATACAATTCATTTGTGGACACGAAATGTGGCCGAGCAGCCACAAGGGGCCAGCGCCGGGTAGGGGGCGCTGGCCCCAAAGAGACTTGGCCACAAATACACAAATACACTTGTGTGTGTGTGTGGGCATACGTGCCGTGTTCATTTGAATGTCGAGTCATGTTAAATAACCGCAGGACATTGGTCGTCGACTCAAATTACGCATACTTGAAGCCACTTTGTAACTGTCAGAGTCAAACGAACCGAAGTCAAATTCAAACGCGAAAAAATATGCTCGCTCATTAATATCAATTTATGAGCTGAGACACGAAATTAGTCTGTGACAAGTTGCGCCCCAGGATGTGCCACACACGCACACACGCACACACACTCTAAGGGGAGGCATATGTGTTTGGCCGGTGTCTGGGTCTCCCTTCCCTTCGGTTCTCTTCAGTTCGGTTGCTTTGCGTTAATTAATTCCAAAAATGTATTGCGTGTCCTGCCAAAAGGACAAATATGCGCACACGAAATCATGTCTTGTGGGCCCTGTTGCGTGCGTGTGTGTGTGTGTGGGAGGTGGATCTGTATTTGAGCAACGACTGTCATTAGCAGCCGCCCTTTAAATTATGAAAAACTTCGCTGCCGCGCAAAACAAAGCAAATCAGCGTCAACTGCCAGCAGTCAAGTCCTGACATGTCCTCGAGACAGACTTCCATATGTTGCTCACGGGCTAAAGTTAGCTCGTCGGGAAATAATATATATGACCCGCTGATGAGGGAGATGGCAAATATTTTATTAAATTTATGGCTCTGCTCGTTTTCTGATTTACTTCTTTATTTATTCTTGCACATATTTCGGATTTGTTTTAACCTTTGTTTTACGTTTATTCGTATTAGACGCATAAATCTTATCAAATGATAATCCAAATAAATACAAAAGGCTTTTTTCTTAAAACTTAAATAATTGACAGAAACTATGCCGAAACTGTAAAACTAAGTTTAGTGACAATTTGAAAGAAATGTTAGCTTGAAAATATATATTTGGGAAGTTATACAGTTGACTATATATAAATATATAGATGTATATATATATATGTGTATTTATTTGTAAGAATTTATTTATTTTAATTTACAATTCGAGTCACAATATTATTTGATTTTGTCGGTTCAAAAAGCACTTGCAATTTATTTATTTAGTTCGTTCCAAAGAAATCTCAACACTGGCAAAAACTTGGAGTTCGAGTGTGTTTATTTATTTTGTTTGTTTTCGTTTTTGTTTTTGTTTTTTTTTTTGTTATCTTAAAAAGTTTAATTTGAATAATAATAGTTGGGCGGGTGGCAGAAGTTTTTACATACACATTGAATGTTGGCGCGTGGGCGTTAGAATTTGGAATTGGATTTGGATTTCGGCTATATACTAGATATATAATATATATATATATGTATATATACTTACATATCGTTAAGAGTTACGACAACAGATGCTCCATAAAGTTTTCTTCACATTTAACAAAGTTTTATCGCTGATACATCAGACACATATATATATCATATACACACATCTCATTTGCGTCTAGCTGGTTTCGATTAATGTTGTGCTATATATGGTATATAATATATATATATATTAACTATAAGTATATTCGGTATTTATGCCGTACAAGTCAGTTATATACTCAGGATTTGTTCATTTTTTGAAGGGGATAGTCTTTTCGTAGATTCAATGTGACTAACTAAATTAGTTTTAGACTACTCGAGTTAAGTGACTACGTTTAAATGCTAGCTTTAATGGATCTCAGAGTCTTAGCCTAGTCAGTATGTACAGTTCGGGATACGGGATACACCTAAATTCTCGAAAGGATCTGCTGATATACATTCACATTCATATATTTTCTTAGTGTATTTATTTATTTATTTATTTATTTTTTTTTTTCATTTGTATTCGTTTCATTTACTCGTATTTAAGTATTGTTGTTTTTCTGTTTTTTTTTTCTACTAGTTTCTTGACGAATTCACAAGCATAGCTCATTGTTTTCACTGAAGTAATTTGCGCACAAAGTTTCTCCTCCCAGTTGAAGGGGTTCAGTGCTTGGACTGACCCGTGGTACATTAACGTAAGCTATATCCTATCAGTATTGCCTGGTTTCACCGAAATTTACATATCTATATAAACTCAATGCAAATGCTTAGGTTCTCCTGTGGTTCACCGTTAAGTTGAGTCGGCTCAACGTCTCTCTGACTTACCCTCTAGCGTACTCTATTAATCGCTCTGCCATATCTGGAAGTCTTGTGAATTTTGTTCGCTTCGCTTTGTGTGTGGGAGAGAAAGGGAGGGAGAGAGAGAGAGAGCTAGACGAGAGTGCTGGACAACTAGGCGGCTTAACTACGTAACTATAATACAGTATGGGAGTACAGTTCTGGTTTTGGGTAGCACAGGGGGAACAGGGGTGAGTGGTGGTGGTGGGGGCCGTTTAGACGATGGTCGTGCGCTCAGCGCCTGATGTGGTGCACGTACTGCTCCCCCCTATGCACACGATCTGACATTTAATGTCATCTTTGGCTAACTCTCAGGAGCTCACCGTCTCGTAGTTACCGACGCCACCGCCAACAACGCCCATCAAGGAGCTGCCCACGCTCAGCAGCGGCGAGGGTGTGCCAGTGCCGCCGCTGCCGCCGCCGCCGCCGCCGAGGGTGCTGTAGGCCGTTTGGGAGCGCGGCGAGGTGAGCAGGGATTGGGCAGCACCGATGGTAATATTACCGCTGGTCACCGAGCTGGTCATCGCCGCCGAGACGCCGCTGCCCAAGTGCAGGCTGCCCGGATGCGGCAGCGTATTGCACGTGACGCCGCCTCCGATGCTGCTGCTGTTGGTCTGCAGCGAGTTGTTCGACTGGCCGTTCAGCAACGGCATCGTGCAGGTTGTGGTCGAGCCGTACGGCGATGTGGGCGAGGTGCGCGTCTCGTATGCGGGCAAGTACGTGGTGGCGCCTCCGTTTGGACCACTGCTGCCGCGTCCCGGTATTCTCGTGTATATGTTCGGCGGAGTTCGTGTTGACAATAGCGGCGGGGGTGCCGTATATACCGGACGCTGCGCGGCTGGCGCCCTTTGTGGTGTGTTGTACAAACTAAAAGCGGGATTCGTGGTCAGCGACAATTCTCCATACTGCAGAGAGAGAGAGAGAGAGAGGGAGAGACGGGGTGGATCGTTTAGAAAGAGCCCATAAATAATTAAAATTGAAAGTTCAACTTTTGCATGTTCCGTTGCATATTTAAAATGGGGAAAACAAATTCTCGCATGTGCAGCTCGAAAGTTGGCAGCCACAGAAAACAACTTTAACTGCTAATGAGCTTGTTAGCCAACAACACAAACTAAAAACCGAACGAGAGTAACTTCAAATTTGCTTAGCCAGATGCAAAGCAAAAACCTTTTCCAGCTCATCAAACTTTCATGCCACGAACCTCTAGCTATTTGGCATTTCGAAAGGAACTTGAGTAAGCTGAGGCTTCCACTAGTATGGGTATTTTAGGTCACGCTAGTACACCTGCTAGTACCGTGCCTTAATAATCGGGCTGGACACCTTACCTTCAATTATTCAGCTTACATGCCCGCATGCCGTGCTTTCAGCGTTCCGTTCCGTTCCGTTTGGAGTCCACAGAATAATTCCAACTTATTGCTATATCAACCAACTATTAGCATTGGAGACCACAATTATATTTTGTTTAACTATGATCTCTGACTAATTGGCTCCAAATGTAAGTAAGCCGCTGCCTAATTTGTGCAGGTTATCGCATAATGTCACGCCCACGCCCAACTGGCTGCCAACTCAATTTATGTCAATAATGCGCAATAATAATTCGTGCGGTCTGTGGGCCTGAATCGCAGCGGCGCCCACCCAGCGCAGATTGTTGTTGGCTTTAGCCTTGACGGACGGAGGAGGTGAAAGTGAGTTCTCATATGCAAGCGGGATGGGTGCCTCGGGCAAATTTTCTGCGTCTGCGGCTGGGGATTCTTGGGATTTCGAGGCTGAATTTCGGCTAAAATTAGGCGGGAAGTTCTGCGGCTTCAACTGAAGGCAAATTTATTGGCTTCTTATGAGGCCAGACAAGCCAAACTTATTACGAACCGATGAAAATTGTGTAGGGCCTGATTGAGTACCCTATGCCCTATCGCAACCCTACTGGCTCTGCAAAGTATGCAACACCAAAGGGGCAGGCAAAAAACGCGCGGCCGCAAAGTATGCAACAAAAAAAATTGAAATGAATGAATGGAATTGTGAACCGTACGGCTCACAACCACAATAGCTAAGCACTTTCGGCGAAGCCGGGAATCGAGCGTTATGTATCTATGGCGACTCACCTGCTTGCCGAAGGTGGGCGACAGCGAGGGCGGGGGCGGAGAGGCGGTGTTAATGCGGGTGGGTGGCGTATACAGAATACGCTGTGATTCCATATTCAGTCGGTCGAAAGCCTTCTCCTCCAGATGGAACTCATCCTCACTGTTGGCCTCCTGCGGCACCACATCCGGGTTTTTGTCCTCCAAACTTGAATGGCTGCCCATGTTGCGAGAGAGCGGCTCGGCGCTGCCCTTGTCCGCCTCCGTTGTGGTCGCATCTCCATTCACGTGCCGCCGGCTCTGCTTGCTGCGGAATTTAATGAAGATCACAACGCAAATGGCCACCAAAAGGAGTGTCGCAATGACGCCAACTAGAGCGCCCAGCAGCGGTGTCAATTGCACCAGGACTGCAGTCGAGGATGCTGCAAATACAACAACAGACAGAGAGAGGGAGAGGAAGAAGGAGAGGGAGGGGGAGAGGCGTTGCATGAGCAAAACGATGCAAATGGGCGCTATGGAAAATGCCAAAAGCAAGAGCAGCCGGCTCCACTGTTGACTTATTCATCGCGTCTTACCTGTCCGCAGGAGCGGCGCGGACAGAGTCCGTCCACGCACACGATATGCCACCTTGCTGGCGCCTTGTGCATTGACTGCCGTTATCCGTATGTTGAAGGCCGAATCGCTGGGCAGCCGCTTGATAGTGAAGTCCGCATACTTATAGGACGCATTGTACAGTATCTGCCGGGTGAGCTCATCGTAGACCTGGGCATGAAAATGCTGCGGAATGCCGCCGTCATATCCAGGTATGCACTGGATTTGCAACGAGTTGGCTGTCGCATTATACGCCGTACAGTTCTTAACCGGATCGGGCAGGTCTGTAAATTAAAATATTTCCAAAATGTTGTTACGTATTTTTAGGGACAGGCCGCTTTGGTTCGGGTTTACACGTGGCAAATTCATTTACCGATAACACGATAAAATTAGAAATCCATTTCGGTCATTTCGATTAGCTGTCAGAAGCGTAAAAATAGATCCCGCCGGAAAGCTATTCGATTTGAATGCAAATTGATGGCAACACAATGGGCTTTAAGCCTTAAAGCCAGTTGAGTTTCTATAAATATTTGTGTACTAAATTTCAGGGTTGCGCTGTTGCATTATCCTTTTCGGGCCATTCCAGGCCATGGCCATTGTGTATTTTAATTTAACGGCAACAACCATTGGCGATAGGTAAATAAATGATGCGCCTCGCAATTTATTGCATTTGATTATCAGATTATTGGCGACACAGATTGAAGCCGGCTGCAGCAGCAGCAGCTGGTAAACGTGGCTTTTATTGCTGCCAGGGACAATGCGGACAGCTGGACAGCCGGACAGCTGGCGGACGAGCTGCCGTGCCAAACGACAAACAATTGCCACGCGTAAAATTGCCACAACGCTGCAATATTTTCCAGCAGCGAAAATGTAAATAGAGATTCACGCCCCAAATGGCTGCCACTTGGCCGCGTTACGTGCAACAATTAACTGCTGGCCGCAAACAGCCAGCCAGCCAGCCAGCCAGGCCGAGACCCATGTCAGCCGCAGCAGCCAGGATTGGGCAAACATCTTGCACGTCAACGTGCTGCAACACGCGATGCGGAATTAATTAAGATATATTTATTTGCTTTATCAACTTTAAG
>JABVZX010000001.1:14369718-14382095 GCA_020883565.1 Drosophila pachea
CGGCGGTTGGCTAAGTAGACGAGTTGCAATACTGGCCCATACCGTGGCCAAAAGTTGACTTCCGTTCGGCCAGTTATCCCTTCGGTAAGTATTTCATTGTCTAAATAAAACCAAGAGGCAAGAGAATACTACAAATTAAATGCAAAAATACATCTCGTCTGCAAATTTGTTATAAACTCCCCCACTTGCCCCTTGCCCATCGGTCTCCCGAGTCTGACAGCTGCCAACTGGGCAGGCCATTTAATATCCGCAAATGAAAATACTCAATTTCCCTATGACAAAACTAGGAAATAGGCAAAAGGCGACTAATGTACCTGAGCCCACCAACCAGATGCCAAGAGCCAGATATAGCCTACCAGTATAGACAGCTCTGCCCAGCCGCAGGCTAAATTAAGATCTGGGGATTCTTTCGATCTGTACTGAATGCTATTTATGCGTTGGTGTTGCCCACATTTCTGGGCCAAAATCAACGGTAACTGGAATACATTTAATTTGGCAAAGTGCTGTCCAATCGGGAGTTATATTAGCCAACACGAATGCCGCCAATGGGCCCAACTTAGTTCAGACCATATGCAAATTTTATTGAGCATTTATTTAGTTCGGGCTATTCAAAGGGAGACTATTGGCTTTGTGCAAAGGCATTCTTCAGCGGTTACGGAAACAACAGCAATTACAGGAGCAGGTGGCGGGCCAGGTCATGCATTTGTTGCATCTACACATCCGACGCGCTGGACAGTAATAGTTGCAGCAATATCTGAAGGAATTGGGGCAGCAGCTTTTGTTGCACCAACACGGATTAGCTGCTCCTTGCTCTTGCTCTTGCTCTTGCCCTTGCTCCTGCTCCTCCTCCTCCTCCTCCTCCACCTCCTCCTTCTCCTCATCCGCCTCATCAGAGTGCTCTTGATCTAGCTCGTCTTCTTCGGCTGATTTATTTAAAGTTGATTTAGAGCTATAGGCAATTTTACTCTGAATACTCTCGTATCTCGATTCAGATAACGAATTACCGACGGTCTCCTTCGAGTCTTCGCTTGCATTTGACTTAGCTGAACGTTGCGACGATGGATTGTTAGAATTGGAATTTGATTTTTCTTTAAATGATATTGCCGACTTAGGTTCGAATTCTTTATCTTCTTCTAGTTTTAAAGCTAATGCGGTACTATTCCTCCTGCTTCTCGGAGATTCAATTTTTTTTTTATTCTTCTGAGCATCTTTCGGTGGGGATTTGATCTGATCCTTCTTCTTTGACCCTGATTGTTTCTGATTACTTAAAATTTTCTCTCTGTTTGCTTTACCGCCAGCCTTTGCCAAAGTTTTCTGCTTGTTGCCTATAGTTTTCTCATTTGCGCCAATTCTTTCCTTACAAGAACAATCCGCCGTTACGCCGATCTTTTCATGGTCTATTTTTTGAGGGAAGCTGCCCTTGCATTCGCATTGTCCAGTTGCCACGGCGGGACGAGCTGATTCCGACGTTATTTTTGTACTTTCATTTGCTGCACTCTCACGGGGTGAATCTGAATTAACAGTATTCTTAGTTTGAGGTGATTTTTTTGGTGCATCCTTCTCAACATCGCATGTTCTTGCACAGCAAAAAGCATACCTACATCGTGCACATGAATTACCAGGGTCACACGAGCGTGGCAAACTTCTTTGAAAGCCGCATGGTCCGTTGCAAACAGTATTACCTCCGCATGTGTGTGATTTAACAGGGCAACTCGTTTGGCATGAGCATCTTTGAATGCCACATCTTCCGTTGCAAGGAGCATTATTACAGGGTGTACAAGATTTAACGGGGTCACCGTTTTGGTACGAGCTTCTCTGAATGGAAGGAGAATTGGAAAAGGGTGTACTGTATATAGTAGAGTCATCCGGCTGGCTGGAGCTACCTGAGCCGCTTTCAGCATCCGATTTCAAAGAATCATTCGTTAGCTGCGAATTTCGTGATTTACTTGATTGAGCAACGGAAGAGTCGACTTTTATATTTGTCTCTGAGCTTCCACCACCTGAACTGCGCAGCTCCTCCGCGACTGTGTCCGCTATTTGCAAACTTTTACCTCTTTCACTTATTTCAGAGTCTTTGTTTAATCGTTTGGCTATTAATATATGCGAATCCAATGGAAGTGGAGGTTGCATGATGCCATTAGCAGAATTTGCTGTATTTTGTTCAGATGTCTCGGCAGACTCTATCGCCGTCTCAGTCGAGCCGACCTCATCATCGACATCATTTATTATGTCCGTTAGTTTAAAAGTCGATGTATGACCCACTATACCATAATCCCTTTCTTCATTTACGGTAACCTTTGACATTCCCACTTCAATATAATCATCACTTTGTTCCGTAAAGCTCACTCCGTTTAGCTGCCCTTCTGGGAACTGTGTCATCTTATCTTCCCCGAATTTTTCAGTTGTTTGACTGCTCTTAACTTTCCTCAATGGCCATTTGCATTTTTTATAAACAACAACGCGCTCTTGCAGGCATTGAGTTTTCAGGCATACTGACTTTAGAATTGGGTTTGAATTGGTTGACGGAAGCTTGCACTTCTTCTTCTTACATCGTACGGGACTACATACTTCACATACTTCACAGGCCGGCCGCTTTTTCGCCAAACAGCAGTTCTGTGTTAACTTGACCTGGCCACGTTTCGACATATCTAGGGAAGCAGCAAAAGCAATGACTCAATACCCATTCGCACACAAAGTTCACACGGAGAATTTGATGCCCAATAAAACATGTTTTAGTTAGTTGAAGGAGCAGAAAAGTCGACAACTAAGGCTATGTATTCCTATTCGGTTTTTTTCTTTTCGAGCCGCATTTGATTTTTCTGTTAAACTTGCTAAACAGCAGGGACTATTGAAAACTACTTTTAAAAAAATCATTTTAGTAGTAATTAAATTCAGAGGTAAAATAAAATTTACTGATCCCCTTTTACCCCGAACCGAAATGGTCACCAATTATAAAAAAAAATTGGAAAAATTTCAAAATGCGCTTGACTTACCCAAATGGTACTTGGGACTTTCGGATTACCAGGAGCGAACCGTTACCGAACTGTGCGACGATCTGCGCGACGACTTCGAGCAGGGCACCAGCTTTCGCGTGGAGAAGAGCCTGATGCGCTTGGGCCTTAGCCCGCTGATTAGCAAGAAGAAGATTCGTACGATGGTCCAACTGAGCAGGGGTAACGATTTGGCCTTCCTTTTCTTTATACTCGAGGGCTACTATATGAGCTGCCGCAAGAATGGCGAATATAGCACCAATGAGAAGCTACTGATGGTTGCCATAGCCAAATTGGATCTTTTGCCGACACTCCGAGAATTGGATCGCCTTCTGCCGCCTCCCCAAGAGAGCGCGTTGAACCAGAAGCACAGGCAGCTATATGCGAGAACACAGCAGACAACTGCCCCGTCGACATTCGCAAATAGTTCGAGGAGAAAGAAATCGAATTCGGTAAATTTCCCATACTTTCAACGACAGCCGAGGCCAAAGGAGATTTCTGTTAATTACGTAAGTAAGCCAAGCGATTTGATGGCCACATTTTCGTTTTGGCCCATAGGCGAACGACCGGATTATGGCAAGGATAGTGATCCGCCATGGTTTGCTGAATACAATTTAAATCCAGTTGGTCGACTGGTCAAGACTACGGTTGGCGAGGCTGTGGACAAGTATTTCAATAACCTGAATCATATCAAAGATCTCCAATCTAGGGCACGATATAGCCGTCGAGCGGCCGTGGCATTGCAAAAAGCTATGCGACAGGAAGACAATGAAGCACAAATGTGCGCCTATCACAAATTTGCCATTGGCGAAGCTCAGTTGATCAAGGACGAGATCACAGTATTAGCCCGCAATCGCTGTCTGGAGTTGATGGACATCACACTTCCCTATCGGAAACTGCGCCAAAAACGGATTGTGAATCAACTAGAGCGCGATATCGATGAATGCTTGAAGCGCTACCACACAAAAATGGAGAGCACTACGGTACATACGATAGCCAGAGACGATTGCGTGCTGTGCCAAGAACAGCGCGTTAATTTGCCCGTGGCGAAGCTGCACGACCCCAAAGGACGGGCCCTAGTAGGTGATAATCTTCACTTGGAGCATACGGAAGCTACTGATAACTATGTGGGTAAACGTCTCACTGGCGGTGGTCTACTCATGGAGCCAGTTGACTTTTTACCCGCGGAAGGAATATGCGAAGCGAAAAATTTGGATATGAATGCTCCTACTGAAAAGGAGCAGCCTTCATGTTTTGCTCCAAAAGGAAAGAGCCAACATCGCATATCCTTCTTATTGGACGACATCAAATTGAAGAAGCTGCGCAGTCAACGAAAGGAATCTTTGATTGAAGTTAAATTTCAGGGGAAACAAACGAAAAAGTCCTTCTTCCTGGCTCCCACCTATCACAAGCCGTATCAGTTCAAGTATAAACGCATCTTCAAGTCTGGCCAAGAGAAGCCCCGGAATATCAAGAGGGTGATCGCCAAGGCTGTGATCAATGCCTTAGATAGAGACGATGACGCACCCGCAATGAACCAATGCACCAATCAGTCTGATAACACATCCGACGATATCCTGGATAGAGATGTTACCGGCGTCCGACTAACCGATAGCTGCCCCTCCACTAGCGACACCAGCAACCATAGTACACGCAGCCATGAGGATAATAGAGCCGACATTATAGATGCTGTCGTACGCTGTGCCAAGCAGATTTGGATGAAAAATGTGAATATCAAACGTGCCGAAATGGAGGCAAAAGAAGCTGAAGAGAAGAGCAGGGAAGGAGAACCACAACAAGTTAGTGCCGGTGACGAACCACTCGATCCGGATAATAACCAGCTGATGAATCGACTGCTTCAGGAAGGCTTACTTCAATTGCGTACAAATCAACGTTATGTTTTGGCCTCTCTGCCGGATGCTCATAAATTGCCCGTGCTCCGAGAATGGATAAAGCGACGATATGGCAAGAAATATTCTGAAGAAGAGGTCGAAAAGAGTATACGATCATCACTTAAAGTATTTGAGCTAATCACCTTGCTGCAGACTAGACCACCCAGTGCCAACTTAATGGGTATCGACCGATTGCCGAGAAGCAAAGAGAATTTCGGGCATTGCAAAGAGGTCAAAGCTCTGGTAAGTATATTTTGAAATTATAAAATTACAATTATTATCTAAATGTTTGTCCAAACATATCGCATGCAGGCCACAAAAGTGAGGGAGGCATACTATAAGAAACTGAACGATGTGTATATGAACCACATGACTGCTTGTTGGGTTGCCATGGGTAATTATATGTGCCGCGGCGGGCCTCCAAGGAAAACATTCTACGCGTATATGTCGGCCAATACTCGAGATATAATGCGTAATAAGGTGTGGAATGGGGAATTTAGAAACATTCGACAACTTCGTGAAATGTGCAGGAAAAAAAATTGATTTGATCTAATATTATCTTTCAATATATTTCATTTGTTTTGCTGGATGTCATTAAAGCTGTAAACCTTTAATACTTGTTCTTGCCGGACTATCCGTCCCGTCCTTGCTTGCTTTCTATATAAGACAAAATGGCACGTTTTGTGTTGGGCTTAAGGTTGCGTACATCGAACTCCAACTCGTTGTCGCCATGGCCGAAATGCATGTCCTCCATTTGGTGTATCATGTGTATGACATTGAGCAGCATTACGCCATCCAGCTGCTGCACACGATTGTGCAGCACCAAATCCTCCTCTGTGGTCATCGGTGAACGGGTTTCCACCTCGCGGCCAATGCCGCTATCCGTGGTATAGCTAATGTTGGACGGACTAGGTGAACATCCACCAACATTTAGATCCGAAGTTGTGTCAGACCAGAAGCGGCTCTCGTTGCCGCTGTTGTATAATGGCACCTTTGCGTACATTTCCTCAAATACAGCCTCCAGTTGCTTGGCCATTTGGTAGCAGAGGTGATCCGGAGTGGTATACAAATATGTATTGCTGAATATGAGCCTCACGTCGCGTGCAAAATCGGCCGCAGTCATGTAGTAGTTGGAATTAAGACGATATTTAACCGTTGACAAATCCATTGGCTCCTTCACAATCAAATTATAGTCGGTTAGGTTCAGCGTTTCATAATCAATGGGATCGTAAAAAACCCAGGCAAAGCTCTTATATTTCTTGGCAAAGAGGTTTCTAAGGATTAATTTGCAGGCGCTAATATCTGCCTGCGGCTTATTGCGCTGTTTGTAAGGCAACATATCGACACGATCCTCTACTAATTGAAAATTATATTTACTCGATTCTAGTAAAATTCGCAAATGACGTGACTTGACTATTTCAAAAAGCTTGATTTACGCAGGGTTGCTTTGATGAGCGAACTAGTTCCACTGAACCGTTTTAGCAAGGAAAATCAAAAAAATAATATCGAATTCTATATTTTATTCACAATGAGGGTGGTACAGTAAATATATTAAATCGGCAAATTTTATAGACTGAGACAAGCCAACGATTTGTATGGTTTTGTAATTCTACTCCCGAGATTTGCTCCACATTTGAATAATTGCGTCTGAATCGCATAAAAATTTCAACGAACACATACGGCAACTGCGATTTGGGATCATCGAGCTGCGATTTCAGTTCCGGCTCCATATCCACCAGCGCATTTTTCATCTTTTCTAGGTCCGTACTCGTCTCGAAGTCGGCCACGTTACGGAGACCCACAAAAACCACATCAATGATCGCATACTTTAAGCCCAATATATCATGTAGATGTACATTAATGGGAATTGCCTGACGAATATCCTGTTTGCGGAATCGCAACAGTTCAGCAAATGATTTGTGGGGAAAGTTGACCGCCTCATTGGCCATCTGATAATACACATTAGAGGTTGAAAACCGATCTATATTCTTCATGTCCTGCGATCGAAGTATATCTGTCAAAGTGACTACCGCTTGCTTGGATTCTTCCACGAAATCTTCCTCCTTGAATTCACGATCCCAAGTCCATTTCAGCTTCCACATACGGAACTTACTCAAGTAATACTTGACTGGGTTATATTTAAAGATGATTTTAGGCATAATCACTTTACTCTTCACCTTCCCTTTGGGCTCCTCAGGTTTTGAAGACAGTATGGAATATCTCTGTTGTTGATTAAACCGGGCAATATCAATATTGCGCATCATTATAAAGCAATTGCGCAATTTCGTGCACATTCTGTCCTCTACAAATTTGACCGACTAATTTCTACGACTAAAAATTTTTAAATGGCCCAATAACATCTACTAACCTACTGTGTTTAAAGTCTGCCTTTACAAAGAAAAAATGTTTTCTTATAAAGATATGTGCTTTGCTTTCTGGTTTGTTCTGTCTAAGCAACAATTATATTGAAGCTGGATGTAGTTCTCCTCCTTCGGTGTGTTCCTCTAAAGGGAACTTTGAGAAAATGCGCTTAGTAATAACCCATCGATAAAAATGTTCGCCAATCGACCCCAATAGGAAAACTAATAACTAATAAATGGTGTTATCGATTCCATTTTATATACCTTTACATAGTTTTTTTTCATTTTTTGGCTTAATCTATTTCAGTCAATAAATATCTGTTTGCATCATCTTCTACGGCTTCTTTAGGTTGGAAATTTTATTGGTAGTGTACTGAAAATTTTGCGGATCCTCAAAAGATCCAAAAAACCAAACCAATCTCGAAATTTATTTATCCATGCGCTCCAGACAATTCTTTTCGGGCTGTAGGAACTCGGATATTGCTGCATTAAACACCTTATTAATCGTTGTTGCCATCTCGTCCCAATGCTTGTTCTCTGGTTTGCTGGAAATGTCACCATAACATTTAATCTTCGGCTCGGTTCCACTAGTACGAAATGTGATTTCCATATCGTTCTTGAAGTAGAATGTTATCATCTGGATATTCTCGTTCACTGGCAGTATTGCTTTTTTATCGCCAGTGCTGCTGTCATAGCCCGTTGTCAGATCGCGTACATTCTCGATCTCGAACTCATCATCAACACTTGTTGGATAGGTGTTCTCCTGTCCTTCGTCGAAGGTGCGCAACCGTGTGAAGATGGCGTCGGCTAGTCCCCTATCCGGGCACATCAAACAGGTTCTGGTACAGGCGTGAAAGCCAAACGTTTCATACAAATCACGAAGCTTCTCCTGCATTGTCATGCATTTTTTGCAGCGTAGATAGCAAGCCATTGTCGCCACATGGGCCGCAGCACGGATACCATCTTTATCGAGTACGTTTGTGCCTATCATATAGCCAATGGCTTCTTCAAAGCCGAATAATACCTTCTTGCCAGCCTCCTGTTCTTCGCTTGCTTTTTTTGCGATCCACTTGAATCCAGTCAACGTCTCGTGGTGTGTGAACCCCTCGGAACGTGCTATAGATCTCAATATTTTTGAACTAACCGTGCTAGATATCATCACACAGTTTGCTATATCTGGATTCTCTTCTGTTAGCTTATAGTTCTCTAATGCCCACCAGCCCAGAAGAGCGCCGACCTCGTTTCCGTCTAATATCTGAAATTTCTTATTGTCATCGAGCTCGGCCACTGCCAATCGATCAGCATCCGGATCGTTGGCAATGATCACTTGAGTCTTCTTTTCCATGGCTCGATCAATTGCCATTTGCAATGTCGTGCTATCTTCCGGATTGGGTATGGGAACTGTCGGAAATTCTGGATCGGGAGCCAGCTGTGCCACGACTGGTACAACCGGGTTTAGATTAATTTTACTGAAAGCCAGCTTAATGTACGGAAAGCCAACGCCATGCAATGGGGTATAGGTGAAAGTCAGAGGGCATCTACCGTTCCCTTCCATCAAAGGACACGACATCTCACGCTTCAGTCCGTCGTAATAGGCTGGCAAAATATTATTGTACGGATCTGATAATAATTCATTGCCACACAACAGCGTCTCGTCCCATGAATCGGGATTTGGTTGCAGACTACTAAGAATAGCTTCATTGATTTCGTCATCATCCGGTGATGATACCTGCACTCCATTGCTTCCATACACCTGTAAATACACAACATTGTGAAATCAAGCATCAGATCAACGAACTTACCTATCATATTTATATATCGAAATACCTTATAACCATTATCCTGCTTCGGATTATGTGATGCTGTTATCATCACACCGCCTAGACAATTCAACCTGAGCACTGTGTACGCTACAAGCGGCGTGGCAACTAAACGTTTAAACTGATAAACACGAAAATTCTGGCTCAGAAAAACAATTGTCGTTAGGTCCGCAAATCGCTGGCTATTATAACGACCATCGTAACCGACCACAACGCCCCGTTGCTTCCAATCATCTTCTTCTGGAAATTTCTCCATCAAGTATTTACAAAATCCCTGAGTAGTTCTATATGGAAGATATATATATATGCATCTAAGATATTAACTCCATAATAACGATGCTTACTGTATTACAACCAACTCGTTCATCGAATCGAAGCCACCTCGCATTACGGCTCTCAAACCGGATGTTCCCCAAGGAATGCGATGGCAAAGACGACACTTTAAACTGTTGAAAATAATTCTAGGTTAGGGTCATAAATAGTCGTTATGATCTAATCAGTTGATTACGTGTCCCAGTCTTCGTTTCGTACTGCCTCCATTATTTGGGATAATGTCTCTTGGTTGCGATCCCATTTAACCCATTTCTTGATTTGGTTATCCAGATCTTTATCTCCAGAAAGGGGCATATGCTTCAGTTCGCATATCGCTTGACCCATTGATTGACACATTGTGGACATCCGAAGAATTTAGAAATTAGTTGGAGAAAATAAAACCAGTGTATGGTATACAAAAGAGTTTGACAATAAAAAAGGTGACGAAAGTCTATGAAATTAAAAGCCAAGTTGATTTAAATTTTGAAAATAAATTCTATGTATGGTAGCCTGTAGCTCCCAGTACTAAAATTTTTATAATAATCAATTTGACTCTCAAAGCTGTCTTTTGCTCGTACTTATTTTTCCCTGGCCAAGTTGCTTCCTAATTTTCAACAAAATATAAAACATATCGAAATTTTATTTGATCAAGATGTGAATAGAAGTTGTACGAGTTGTTCGGCAAACAGAAACAATGCTTAGAATGCATTCCACTATTTCCCACAGATCCCACATAAACACATACGCACGAGTTCCTCTGCTTCTCTCCTTCCAACGAATTAAGAAGACAAGTACAAATCGCCTAGGGATGCGTTGTACACACTTGTCCTCTGCCACAACTCTGTTCAGCTAATTAAATATGTTTGTAATTGGCAAACATATTTTCCAAATAGTTAATTATTCAAATGAACAAGCAAAACAGGCGAAACAAAATTTTTCTTGCCCATAATGAACAAGCTTAGAAAGCGGACTAATTGTGCCTCATAATTAGAGACATGTTGCCAGGCCAAAAAAAAAAGTAAGAATGGGCAAACAAGGGGAAGACAAATAGAGAGAGAGAGAAAAAGAGCGTCAGAAAAGAACTCGAAGACACCTACAATCCACATTTGCAGGAAAGTTTGGCCACTATTGAATTAATTCAATTTAAGCATTATGTAAACTGAGCAATTTTTTTATGGAGCTGGCCGCAAAATGAATGCCCGATTGTGGTCAACCAGTAAAGTTAAACCTTGGGGCTGGGTGCGCAAACAGAATCGAGGCAAACTAACCCAAACATACAAAGACTCATTCAGCCGGCCATTCAGTTAGCCATTCATCCAGTGCGGAGTCTGGAGTCTGGAGTGTGGATTCGGGAGTCATTCTGTCCAACAGTTTGCATAAATTTTGCTGCTCAAATATTTCATTTGCATATTTTCGTGCCGTTGTTTTCTGGTCTGTTTCGTTACATTGCAAACACCTTCCGAGTCCCAAGAACATTTTTTATTTAGATGTCAACGCACAGAGAAAAGGCCATTCTAATATGCATCGATTTCAATATGTCTAAATGTTTTTATTTAATTTATGCCATTTTTGCTTTAGATAAAAAAGAGACCCGAAATAGCCATTGCCTCAGGCAAGGCAAAATAAAGCACTGAATTGGTTTATCTTTGATTACTTGTCTTATTGAAATACTTTTGACCCATTTGAGTTGTTTATTTAGGTAATACAAGGAATTGAAATAAAAAGAAAAAGACACATATAATTATTTTACAAAGTAGCTGTAAATAATGCTCAAGATTAAAAAGCCGATAAGTATATATTTTATTACCAATATAATCATTACATATCAGAAATCATAATAGACAATTATTAGTCAAAGACCTTACTGCATTCGGTCATAGTCAACAAGTAACTGTTAAAAAGTCCCACAAGCTTCTGTTAACTTAACATCCACAGCTCTCTCACGCTCTTATGCACTAACTCTTGTACTCGCGCTCTCTTGCTGTTAACACAAGTGCTACCGTACTCTCTCGGTTGCTGTTAATGTTAATGCCACTGTTAATCAACGATTGCTCAACTCCGAAGTCCGACAGTTTGGCAACAATCTCGTAACTTCAGTCCTCAGCAAGACGTTGTGAATGTTGGCAGGAAATTTGCAGCCAACAGTCAGACCAAAGGTTTGCTGGGACTGTTCACAACATAAGAGACGGCACTGTAACCCAGTTGAGTAGGGACTCTGTGCAGCTATTTGAGCAACCTTTGACACTCATTTTAATGCATCGTTTATTAATATAATCGACGCGATATGCAAACTACGAGCTACAGTATATGCGCCTTTGACTTGGGAACTTGACAAGACCCAACTCCCCAGTCGCTACATGCCTCGTTTCTTGTTGCAAATTATGCATGCACTGCCGGCTGAGAAACCTAACCGACAATTAGAGCTACGCAGAGGCTGGGAGTGTGGAGATGTGGTTAAGTGGACTGGGAGTCAAAGCGCGCGGCAAGTGCTCCACCATGATGGAGGCTGTGCTTGCTGTATGCCGCATTCGCAACGTCTCGTAATATTATTTTTATATGCCACTTCGATTTTTCTTGTGTTTTCTTTTTGTGGCCCTCTCTTCACTCCGCCCCTATTTTTGCTTGTCTCTCCTCGTATCAGCATTTTTTTTTAACATGATATTCCTTTTAATAATGCCGATTCATTGACAACGCTCCAGAGTCTGTGGAATCGCTCATAAACCTGTTCTTCAGTTCGTATAAGCTTACACTAAAATATAATTTATATTTACAATAAGCTCTCTCAAGCTCTCGTTCTCGTTTGCTCACATCATAATTAAATTGAATCCCTTTATCTGCACTGGCTGGCAAAAGCTGTTGACAAAAGGAATTATATAGCTCGCCACGGCCGCTTGACAAAAGCCTGAACAATCCATATAAAGGACTCGAATGTTAAATATGGCTGACCCGCTGCTTGGCTGGCCCTCGCAGCACCTATGGCAAGGTAAACAAAAAACCTGTGAG
>JABVZX010000001.1:14393702-14411598 GCA_020883565.1 Drosophila pachea
AGTCATAGCCCGTGTCAACCAATTTACAAGTCAAAGGCACGGCAAGGCAAGTTTCTGACAGGACAAACAGCGGGATGTTGAGCCTGCAAGGCAACTAAAAGCTGACACATCCCTTTCAATTACAATTCCCAGATTTCATCATAGCTTAATTAATGCCAAAGATATTTAGATGCTGAACCACTGCGTCTGGCTTGAACATATCGGAATGTGTTCTTTTAGCTGGAACTAGCTTTGTTCTAACAAGGATATGACCGTGTCCTTAGATTTACCTTTAACGGTTTGGGTGGTCTGATGATATTGATATATATAGCAACCAATTAATATCCAATCTTTAACATTTTCAATATTGTGCAATTGGTCATGCTTTATTGCTTTATTTATTTAGTTTTTTTTTTGTATCGAATGGAACTGATTTGATAAATTGTAAGTCTCAATTGTGTTTCCAGTTAGTTTGGGCTTCTTAAAATTATCGAATTATTATTATAAAAATAATATGTTTAGATCAGTGCGTGCCCTCAGATATACATTTCACATTCAAAATCAAACAAAATGCCGGGACTTAGTTCGATGTACCACGAACTTACTACCCCAAAGCAGAGACCTAAGCTATATTAGCCATCGGCGATTAGGTTTGTGGGAAACTTTCATGTTATGCCTGGGACACTTACGTGCCCGTTATTGCATATGGAAACTGCGACGGCTGCTCGGCTCTGAGTTCAATGAATATGATTTCTTGGTAGGCGTACGACAGGCGGCCGTACTAATGGTAGATGCAGTACGTCTGGCAAACTGGAGTCTAATACGTAGATGCTGCACGGACCGTGGTGCTTGTGAAATTTATGGTCTGACACAGAGCCAACGGAAAATACAATGCACTCGGCTAGTACGGTTCGAGACCAAACACCTGTGCCAAGTGGTGCCTCTTTCGGTGCAGCCACTGTTCGAACGGGGCCGTTACTATGTGTATGCTACTATTGTGCTCGTGGGATTGCGAGACATGCAAGACTTTGCCACAGTGGCTGAACAAAAGGAGATGTTGCAAAAGGTTAAAGAAGTACTACAACAATCGGAAATCGAAGCGACAACTGCGCCAACCCATCGTTGTATTGTATTATGTGAATTTATGTTGACCTTCCGCAAGGAATTAACCGAAACTGATACGGATACAGACGGCTGGCTTGTCGACTCCTATAGAGTCTTTAGTATTAAGCTGGTAAATTATAGTCCCGTTACCTTACAATATCGCGTCATAGAGTTTATGAAACCAGCTTGTGATTCTCAATAAGTTTGCTCGGCTTATAAATTTATCAAGTTTTCAATATGTGTCGCGTTCACTAAAAATTCCACAAATTCTCCTATTTCTACGAGGTTTATTACTATATATATAGATATAAAGAGAAAATATATGCTAGCATGATGGAGTATTTCAATGAAAAACGTGTACAATCACTGTAAGGGCTATGCGAACACCATTTAGAAGCCATGACATCGTCCATGCCCTACAATTAAGCCCTCCTTTGGCAAACAGCGCCGGAGTTAACCGTTTCTTGTATCCCTTGCTTCTACTTCTCTCTCTCTCTCTCTTTCATACACATCTCTCGGCATGCACGTTACTTTGCCATGCATCGCTCGGGCCCCGTTAAAAAATAAACTATTCTCACACTTCTCGCATGGAGCGAATCACGCCGTGTCGCTTTCGAAGAGCGCATAAAAAATGGAGGGCTTAATTAAAAAGCAAAAATGTGCTGCGATTTTCCGCTTTTTTAACTCCAAGTACAACAGCAACCCATGCTCTGGCCCCGGCCCAACCAGACGCAGAGAAATGGACAGCATTTGTAAAACTGAAAGAAGAAAAAAAAGAACAGTACTTAGTGGCGACTTTGTAGTTGCTGTTGTTTCTTGGCAAATGTCAGCAGGTATTCCAAATGTCCCCTGGGACACGGTCTCATATATCATCCTGCGCACCTTTCTTTCGGATAGTGAAACAATTTTGATAATTAAAGCTTCTGGAAGTAATGAAGAACAGAGATGAGTGCTCATTAAAACTAAAAAGTCGCTATATTGTAAGAAAAAGATATATATATATATATATATATATATAGTTATCTGAACGGTTGGTCCAATGTCAACTATCATGCAGTTCCACATTCACCAAGTGCTAAGTGCCACTGCAACTGAAAGTGAAAAATATTCATTTCATAAACTCCATAAATATAAAGCAACGGTTTAAGCTAAATACTTAAAATATATATATAACACCGACTTTATTTGAACGCCTCGCATTGCCTTAAACTGCTCTTCATCAGAGGATGCATCCTAATACTTGCGTATACATTTGTTGCACATGAACCTCTATAAATATATATGTATGTGTACATAAGCGTATTTATTTATGTGCTTTCGTGGTGTTAAACTATACGATCCAAATGGCGGGAATCCATCACAATTTACAGCGCGTACGCAGCAATGCTGGCAATAAAATTTAATTTATATTCAGTGCATATGTTGTTGTTGTTGTTGTTTTTATTGTTGGGCTAGACGCGGTAAAGCCAACGCATTGGAGTGTTTGCAAAACATTTAATTTCATTTTCGATTGCTATGGAATGAAATGCATGCCACCTAGACGTAGCTGGGGAGGCTGAATGTATTCGCCACAAGGGCCACAGAGTGGCATATTAATGCGAGGGGGTTGGGCTATGGAAGGAATGCAATTGCAAATTCCCGACAAATTTGAAATTTGAATTGGCAAAACTACCTGACAGACAAACAGACACTTACAGAGACGGACAGACTGACAGATGTTAGCCTAGTGTCGTTCGTAAGCGTTGTCCAGCATCCACTCGGAACAGCATTTGTTTAGGTTACCGTAGCACTTTGTCCCCGCAGCGTTCGTTCCAATTGCAACTGTTGCCACTGCCTATTGCCCAGTGTTCCCAGTACACAGGGTGAATCAGGGCAATTGAAGTGCTTTAAAGTGTTCTATGGCTGGCACATAAATAAATGTTTGCACATTTACTTTACCTTCTCTCTTTCCTGGACTGTATGCCTGGCTACTATAACTATTCTTGGGGTTTGGGTTTGTTGCCTCTGGCTTCGATTCGTTGCGCTTCCTGTTCCCAGCACGTTCATAACTCAACTCGGCTACTACGGCTGCTGATGTTGATGCTAGGAACTGCTGGGTGGGCGTGTTAGCCGACGTTTTATTTGCTTGTAATTTGAAGCTGACTGGGCTCCAATCTCGATACAAATCCTCTACAGCTCAAAAGGCAACTTGAATACAGCATTGCACTGCAGTTATTCTCCAGTATTCTTTGGCATAGCGTTGCCATAAGCTGGCAATACGATTGACCCAATATGCCAGTCACTAAATGCGCGACAAGTTCGCAGATTATTCAAGGTTTGACCACAACACGGCTGGTGAATAGAAAAATTGCAGTTCGAGTAAAAGGCGTCGTCTTTTGGGGTAAATGCCGTTAACATTTCCAATCAGCTTGCAATGATCTGGCATCGCAGATAATATGAAATATTTAATATCGATATTTTGAAGATTTGCATATCGAATTGTGGCAACTGGTAACATTGGCGAACACTTTTGGAGTAAACGGAACTCAGTTTTGTAGAAACCGTTAACATTTCCAATAAACTTGCAATGATCTGGCATCGCAGACAATGTGAAATATTTAATATCGATAGATTTGCATATTGAATTGTGGCAACTGTCAACACTGGCGATCACTAGTATCTATTAATTTTCTTATTGAAAGCTCTTTGTTCAAATTCTAAAGTGTTCATAGAAATGCACTTAAACTGCTTTTTAATAAATAGCCAAGTTCTAACACTTGCCCAAGTTTAATGCAGTGATCGGGATTTGCTATTGACTCTTGGGAGTCACCGTCATCACACTTGTTTTATATATATATATATATGTCTACTCTGGAGCCTTAGTGGCGGGCATCGAGCCTGGGAATTTAAGTTGCAATTGCAGTTGACAATCCTTTGACTCTTTTGCCTTTTTGGGGGCAGTTAGCAAAATGTCACGTAGCAAATGTGACAGCGTGGTCAACATAATGAATGGTTGCGTCCCTTCCACCGAGAAAAGAGCAGTGAAAAGTGCAGCATGACGCAGGTGCATGTATGTTATACTCCACTGTCTGTGTGTGTGTGTGGGTGGGTGTGCGTTGGCTTGTGTGTGTGTGTGACTTTTGCGCTACTATAACACATGCACTCTGGGAGTTCATGTCTCTGGCATTGATTGCCTTGGCGGCGATAGCAATAACCCAACTGCATGTGAGAGGGCAAAAACGCGCCCAAATGTCACGACATTACAGCGGACATTCCGGTAAGGGTGGGCTTCTGCATCTGGGCGACAGACCCAAAAATGTGTCCATGCACGTGACACTTCAATGCAATTTGCAATTTGATTTTCTTCTTCCTTCTCCTTCACAGTTTCGGTTGCAGTTGTACGCTGCATAAGTTCATGTTTCCAATTGATTTTGTTTAAGAGTGTGTGTGAGTGTGCGTGACTGTATGTCTATGTGTGGGTGTCAAGCATGTGTGTGAGTGTCTTCGTATTGGCGTCTTTACATTGTTACACTCGACCAATTCGAATTGCAATTACACACCTGAGTGTAGCCAACTGCCGCAAATCTGTTCGCTCTCACCCCGTCGCACTCAGACACTTCCGCAGCCATAGAGACGTCTGTTGTGTGCTGCAACGATTTGTGTTAGCTTTTCGTTGTTTGCCAATTCCCCGACTTGCCAACCACTCAAAGAAATAGGAGAGTAAAGGCGCTGTCTGGCCAGCTAGCTAGCAAGAGAGCACTGCGACCACTTTTTAAGTTATCTCCGCTCTAATAGACTAATGAAAAGTCCGAGTCGGATAATTACAAGTGGTTGTCATCCAACGTTTACCCACTCGAATGAAGCTGCGTTTCCTCCAATAAAATTGATTGCCTGTACGAGTGTTTGCACTCACACCGGACACAGAACTACAACAACAAGCGGTGATGGAGCGCTTGTAGCCGGCGATAGGCCAACAAGTTTCGCTGTCCGTTTATTTGTGTTTCATTTACCTGCTGCCACATTTTAGGCTGGCTGACCTGCAGACAGTTAAGTGCATATTCGAGTCCATATTGCTGTTAGTCATTTTATTAATTAACGTCATGCTAATTAAGCATGACATCAGCTGCTAAAGTTGACAGCTACCCTAGCTGAGAGGATCCTTCAAGCTTAGAGGCAAACTCTATTTGGAAGTACGTAGATTGGCATTGAAATGTTAGTTCGAATTGAAGTTTCATAGTTCTAGTTTGTTTATGTGTATAGTATATTTAACATTTTCCAGATGACTACCAACTTGTGAGTAATTGGCTTCTAACTTGGCTTTTAGCAGCTTAAAAGGTTTGCCCACAGCTCCGCCTTACTTCTTAAGCCCCTAAGGATTGAAGTGAAGACAGCTCAGACTGATATTCTGAGAATCCGACAGAATCGCATGAGGGAATTGTATGAACGTGAAATGGAATTGGCCCGTATCGAACTTAAGCAATCGAGGCTAATCAAAGTGACAAATACCGCGCGTTTTCGTAATACAACCCTCGGCATGGTGCCAGTTGGAGTGCATTATATAAACCAAATTGAAGGCTAGTCAACAGGCAGCACTTGCAAGGGTAACTGGAAAGAGCAGTTAATACCGGTGCCCTGATAAGTGTTGTCGGTTGAGCTAGACGTTAACAATTGCGATTTCTATATAAATGTATTTATGTAGGACTCTCAAATTTGCTTCATGCGCTGGGTCACTCACAGTCTGTCTGGTTGTCTTTGAGCATAATAAATTGATTTCTGTCAGCTATCTTTGAGGCCATTAATCTATTTTGTGTGGCCGAGAGGTATGCCACGCCCCCGGCCGAAATGGCTGTTTATTGTTTAATGAATGAATGAGAAAAATTTCAATAGAGGCGTTTCTCGTGCGCCTGGTGAATCCTTTAAGAGCCGTACCATTGTTTTTTGTAGCTGTGTTTGCTTTTCTTCTCCTTTTTATTTCTCGATGTTTGTGCAGTTTGCAAATTCGCTTTGTTTATACGGTTCCAACCACACACACGCTCCCACGCACACATTTGTGAAAATGACAACAATAACAAATACAAAGTGATTATCATGCCCTTTGTTTTTGCGCTGCGGTTGGGCCCAATAAAAAAGCCACTTGTAATATTAATTGAAAGCTAAAGATAAACTTTGGGATGGGCTTTTCCCGGAAAACCTTTTAGTTGGCGAGACTGGAGAAGGGGGCGGCACTTCATCATCATTTGTCATTGTCTAGGCTGGCAGGCGTCTAACGGAATGTGATTTACCACCTAACCAAAGCAGCCTTTTTTGCATTGCTCAGAAGGTAGCTGAGATAAGGACACCGAATGGACGATGCCTATTCAATGCCGGAGCCTCAATGCACTCAGTTGCACTTCCGTTATGGCTCGTGGGGGGCGTTGTCTTTTGGTCGTTTTCCGTGTGCAGTCAGCGGTGTGCTAATCAAATTATAAATTGTGCCCCATTGGAAAAGTCATTCAGTGCAGAGGCGAAGTCAAACCAAGGTCCTCGAACTGACTTTGTTGTCATCGGCAGGGCCCGGGCAGGAGATGCCGTCATAACTCTGATTCGATGGCCACCACAAAAAACGAGCAGTGTCTGCCGCAATCACAGACATATACGAATACATCTACATACATACATATATTCAGTTTTTATTCCTTTTGCCCACTCTATTTAGGCGCCATAATGGAAAACGCCAACGGATGGTAACACAACTGGGTCGCGGCTGCATTTGCAATTGCCGCTGCCCTTTGCAAGTTTTTGCGCAAAGTTTGTGCGTGTAATTGAGCGGTCGTCAAGCATCGGGCGAGGGGGAGGATGCGGTACGGAATGGAAGAGCAAAGGGATGCACGCAGGTGTTGGACTGTGGCCCACAAGGGGCACATTAAACAATGAATTCCTTTAATTAACCATATTTATCCACAGGTAAATCTGTGAGAGAGTGGGACAAATGTTTCATATATTGTCATATACGAAAGGGTAGCCAACAGTTATGGAGTATTCCAATAACGAAATATTTGTGTTCTAATTATTTCCTTGTGCAATCAGGCAAGCAGGAAACTATTTGGCATTGTAATGCTGCATTGGAAATTCATTTCTTTAAAAGTGAAATCCATTAACGCAAATCTTTTGGTATTTCCTTACTTCTAACGAGGATTTCCTGCTTGTTTTTTTCTTTTCGTTTGTTTTTGGCAAGTTCTTTGCTTTTGGCTCGGCATTCAGTTTGTGTTCCATTTTGCTAGGAAAAATCTGCAATCACCTTTGTGATTGTATTTTGCTTTTCAGCTTTATCGCAATTCCATTCAACAGTTCTCGCTTTGTGCACTAAAAGTATTAAATTTCCTCAAATACGGTACTGAAATAATCCAAGCAGTTACGTCTAAGACGCTATATTCCAAAAGCTGTAACCAGATGTGGTCGGCCTTTGTAGCAGAGCAGAGGTGACCGGGATGAAGCGTACTCGCTCTATTTTGTCGGTCAGCACTGGCACGTCGTTCGCTCACACTCATCTAAGCCAAGAGGGAATGCTTTTAATGCTCTCGCAACCATTTCTTATCATTATCAAGGCTAACGTTTAACTTTAAACGACTTTTGTATTGTGGTGCCTGCTGCACTTTCATTCTTGTTTTTATTATATTTTTTTTTTCGTTGTTGCGCAAATTGTGTGCTCTGCACAATTGCAGATTGTCTCGCCTGCATCCAGGACTATTTTTCTCTGCGCTTTTGGCGCATTTCCGTCAGCTAAGTGTATAACAGTTTTCTTTTTCAGAGAGTGAAGGTGTAAATTTTTGTAATACATTTTAATATTCATCAAAAGTGTTTCCAATTTACGAAATGATAGTTGTGTTCTTAATATTGGAAAATTAAAACTGAGTTATATAATATAACATTTTCACAATCATGATTTTATAATGCCTTCACATTCTCTCTTATTATTCTTTTTTACTTGTGTTGTACATAGGTTTATAAATTTTACAAGAAATGCTTGAATATTACAATTTGAAATAATAACAGTCCGCCAACATTGCCAACAGGGTTGCTTTAGCTCTTCGAGCTACCACAGAATGTATCGAAATGAAGCGATAGTATCGTAACAGCTTCGCAGCACTAAAAAAATATGCTTAAATAACGTTGGCTGAAAGTTGAATTAGCTGTTGATTGAACATTACACTAATTTTAAACACTGACGTTTGAGATATTTTAAAAACATTAATTCAAGATTCAGTAGATCATTTTGATAATATATATATTCTCAGGCTGTTCAGTAAATACAATATTCAAACAATTGAAAATATGTAACAACTGACTTTCAGCTCGTGTCATAAAGCTGATTGATAAATTTGAAGCCGGGTCACATTGAAGTTGGAGCACATGTTGAAGCCATTGCGGTTGGGCCACAGTTTACTTAGAGCACATTTGCTGAAATTGATATCGGTTGGCAGTAAATCAGGCTTCGCTTCGAAAGGTTCAAAAGTCTGCGAAAACATGGAAGTACAAATCTCATTGGACAACGCCAAGAAGCTAGCAGCTCGCACCGCCGTGGATCAGTGGATTTCCGAAGACACTAAGGTCGTAGGCATTGGCAGTGGCTCGACTATAGTTTTCGCTGTTGAGCGCATTGCAGAACGCGTTTGGAAGGAGGGAGGTCTCTCCGATCTAATTTGTGTACCCTCATCGTATCAAGCAAGGAAACTTATACTCGATTCCAACCTCACATTGGGTGATTTGGATCGCAATTACAAAATTGATGTTTATATTGATGGCGCCGACGAAGTGGACAGCAGATTAGTGCTTATTAAAGGTGGCGGCGGCTGTCTTATGCAGGAAAAAATTGTTGCCTCGTGCTCTAAAAAGGTCATAATCGTTGCTGACTATACAAAGTTGTCTCTCCGCCTCGGTGATCAATGGTGCAATGGCATACCCATCGAAGTTTCCCCAATGGCACATGTACCGGTGAAGCATAAAATAGAAGAGTTATTCGGTGGTAAAGTAGACCTACGCGTTGCCATAAAAAAAGCTGGACCAATTGTTACCGACAATGGTAACTTTTTACTTGACTGGAGATTTGTCCTCCAACGCGAGTACGATTGGAACGAAGTCAATAGGGCCATAAAATTGATACCAGGCGTCCTAGAGACTGGTTTATTTGTAAACATGGCAGAAAAATGTTACTTTGGCATGGCTAATGGAACCGTCAAGGTTCAAAATAAATAGACCTAATATTGAATATCTGACTACTCAATTCATATATATACATATACATATATATTAATACTACAATGCTAAATGGGTGTATACAAAATAAATAACTGAATATCTACCCAAATTACCTTGGTAAGGATTTCGGGAATTAAGCCGCACGAATTTACAAGTCTTTAGTGTTTAGCTAAAATGATTTCTTGCTGCGACCGGGCAGTAACGTCTCTTTAATATAGTTAAAGAACGATAGTAGTCCGACCTTCTTGTTTCGGGAAAAGTAACTGCTGACCACATCTGGATTACTGCTGCCCATGCGTCGATCGTTCACGCTGATCGTTGTAGGCAACACATTGTCATTGGCGCTTAGTGAAACAAAGAGAGCAAAGGGAACCATCCACATGCAAATGGTAAAATATGCGAGCACCTAGAAAATGTTAAATGGGTTATCAAACTATCTTAATTTCTTGAAATATTTCTAAATGCTCACCTGTGTAAAAGGAACGTACACGCTGGTAAAATGTTGAAATGCCAGCACATGATTAATTACTAGCATAGCCAACGAACCAATAAATGGCACGGAGAGCAATTGTATGAATGGGAAATTCGTCATTATGCTGAAATGAAAGCCTTGAGCTACCAAACCGCATAGCATCATCGTCCACGAAAAGTCCTCGAAACAAATGAGCATTAAATATACGAAAATTGTGAAACTTATCATAAAGAGTATAAAACGTCGTGCTGACGTTGTGTATTCCTCAGCTAATTCGGCCAAATAGTATAGTCCTGCAACTAAAAATAGATTCGTATATTAAGGGAAATATATGGCAAGCTAATATCATACCTATCGACAGTGTTATAAATATAATCTGTATAACCAACGAAATCCAACTAAGAATAAACAAGAAACCCATTTTGCTCAATTTTTAGTAATACGAAGAGTACGAAGTAAACAATCACTCGACACATCGATAACATTTTTAGCCGGCGATTTATGTTAACGACAGCGTTGCCATAGCAGAAGTTGTAGAGTAGTAGAGAAATTTTTGAAATGTTTATCAAAATATTCATAAATATATATAGTATAATTTCATATATTGTTGAGCAAACACTAATTTTTCCAATATCAAAGTTGCGACTTTTGTAACTTGCAATCTGCCATCTATGATTTCGTATATGACGTTATAGAAGCGCAAAAAGATCTCCTCCCTAGGTGGGACGGTCACACTTGTTTATTTGCTAAAGGAGAAGCGCGTGGTTTAGCGGCACGGAATTCGCGTATTAAGCAAATTTATCAAAGCATCAAAAACTCTTCTTATATTACAAAGCATATACAACGGTAAATATTTAGTTATTCGATAAAATTAAGAAATTGGCTCGCACCACAAAAAGAGCTAGTGTCGAACGCCTGCCTCGTGGGCCGCACTGAGCATGTCGAATACAAATGAAAATAGCAATAACGCTGCGGCAGAAGATGACCGGGATCCTGAACTTCAAAATGATGGATCGCTTGATAATATCGTGTTTGCGGCGGCTTATCAAAGTGACGAAAGCATTGGTGGTGTATTAGATCAAGCTGGGCAAGAAGTGCAGGAAGCTAATGCACAAAGAGTGGAGAATTCACCAGAACAGGCAGCCGAGCAGGTTAACGTTGAAGCTGATGGTGGAGGCAACGAAGAACCTGCTGGTGAGGATGATAGCATTGCCGAAGGTGGAGGCGATGCTGGCAATGGAAATGTTGAAGATGATTCTGCTGCAGACAGGCGTGCAGCTACCAAAAAAGAGTTCACTCAGATCATTGACAAATGGGAGCAAGAGCAAGTCGAACCTGGCTACGATCCCGTGCCGACATTGCGAAAGTATGCAAATACAATATGCTGACTGATAACACAGTAATTATATTTATAAAACAATTTTCTAGTTTGGCTGAAATATTTGAGCGTGAAAAGGATTCGTACATGCGCAAAGATCCGGATCCTTTGGATTTAAGACATCCATATCGCTCTGACCCCAGCTCTCAGTATGGATTACTGTTGAAGTTACTTTTTCGGAGGGATCAGTTCATGGGCAAAGTAAGTCTCTTCAAACCTAACCAATCAATTTAAATTTCATTGTCGACGACGTAATGAAATTTGCAGTTGCTCAACGATTATCTACGCGATAACTACTTCAGTCGGCAAAATGTCAGTCGTAGTTCGCTGGAATTAAATATTATTGCCTGTCGTCTTATATTGGTGGTAATGCCCGGTCTGGAGACAACGGCTGTTTTCCAAACTGCCGAGGAAGATGGCATTATTAATCGACTCTACAACTGGGCAGAGGATAGTATTGAGCCGCTGCAGAGCTATGCCACCGGTTTGCTAGCAGCTGCTATGGAGGTTAGCGATATCGCTATTACCTGCCGGGAGCAAAACATGCGCCTGGTGCCCAGGATGATTAAACGTCTGCACTTGTTGCTGGCCTGCAGTCGGATGAGTAAGAACACACCAGCAGAGCCCAGCTCTGCGCTCAATAATTCAACAGACAGCAATATGTCGCCTGTCATGCTCAGTTGGAAGGCGTGTGGTGTTGCCTCGGCACCGCAGTCGCCACAGCAGAATGGCAGTGCGTCAAACATGTCCATCCTCTTTGAGAATAGCCGAGATGCATTCTTTGTATCGCCGCGGTATTACAAGCGAATGTATATACCGCTACATCCGCCGACTGCAGACACCAGTCAAATGCTTATATTGCGGTTCCTAACAAGTCTGGGCGAGTATCAAGAGTTCTTAGGCATGGCTTTTGGAAATAATGTAATGGGGCTGATCTTTGGCCACTTAGAGGAACTAGACAGGCGTGATACTTGCCTAGCATATGAGGTACTCAAGTATCTCGCCTCATTGTTGTGTCACAAAAAGTTTGCTCTTGAATTTATTTCACGTGGTGGCCTAGAGGTGAGTGCGAGGGAATGTGAACAAGTCTATATTTCAGTCAATTCTTTATTTATGTCTAATTTTTCAGTTGCTATTAAATGTGCCACGTCCCAGTTTGGCTACTACCGGCGTGTCCATTGCCATGTACTATTTGGCTTATTGTGAAGATGCCATGGAACGGATCTGTAACATGCCTCGTCCTATAATATCAACCCTTGTGAGCTATGCTCTCTGGATACTGGGTCGCTGTCATGATTCATCCAAATGTCATGCTACCATGTTCTTCAGCTTAAGCTTTCAGTTTAAGTCTATACTAGATGAGTTCGACGAGCAGGATGGCCTTCGCAAGCTGTACAACGTTGTAAGTAAATAGAATCGCATTTTATTTCTCAACGCAGATAATTTATTATTAATTTCTTACAGATATCTGTGCTTAAAATCCTCGATCCTAGTAACAACGGCAGTGAGAATGGTTCAGACATTAACGATGATGTCGAGTGTGCCTCCCGTCAGATGGTGCGGCATGTATGCATCGCACTAAAGCGCTACATGGAGGCTCATTTCTTCTACAAATACAACAACTTTCTATGTCAGCACTATGCCACGTCATCGTCGTCATCGCATTACTTCAGTCAGCAACCGACTGTAGCCGCCAAGCTGACATTTGATCAGTTGCACGAACAGTTGCGAACACTGCAGGAGCATACATCAGTGCGCAGTCATTGGGAGCCGGTGGACCAGCTAATAAAGCTTGGTGGCATAACAATGCTACTACGTATTATTGCGTTCAGCTATGACTGGGTAAACAGTGGACGCTCGGAAACGGTGCGCTCAGCTCTGGATGTGCTAAGTGTATGTTGTGTAATACCACGTGTACATCTTGTACTCTGTGAGCGTATACAAATGCCGGATAAGACGACAACCTCTGGTTTCTGTTCAGTGCTAGGAGCAGCAGCGGGTGAGATTACAGCAGACGCAGAGGTGTTAAAATCCGCACTGGCCGTGCTCTGTCTTTGCGTGTGCGCGCCAATCGTACGAAAGGACAGCGGGAACAGCAGCCTCATAAAGTTTGGCAATTCATCTCGAAAAAACAAAGCAAATCAGAAATATGCCGAGGAACTCATACAAAAGGTATGGGAATCCGTCTGCTCGAACAATGGCATTGTGGTGCTCCTCTCTCTTATGCAAACTAAAGGACCCATCACAGATGCGGACTGCATTCGGGGCATGGCCTGTCGCGCTCTTGCCGGCCTGGCACGTTCGGATCGTGTACGACAGATTATCGGGAAATTGCCCTTGTTTGCTAGTGGACAACTGCAAGCCTTAATGCGTGATCCCATACTGCAGGAGAAGCGTGCCGAGCATGTTATTTTCCAGAAATATGCACTGGAGCTACTCGAACGAATATCCGGTAAGACAAAGACAAAGGCGCTCACACCATTGGATCCGTCTCTGGCCAATATGCACAAGGCTAACGTAATTGCACAAACGCGTATTCAATACAATGAGCAGCAACTGTATCAGCTCATATTCGAGCATCTGGAGAGCAAAGGACTTACTGAAACGGCCCAGATGCTGCAGCGTGAAGTGGGCCTGCCCTTGCAGCCGACAACGACTCGTAGCTTCCATCAATCCCCCTTTGATTACAAAGGTTTCTCTGGGGTCAGTTCTATGTCTCGTTGTCGTCTACGAAATCGAATGCAGGATGTGAATGCGGCCATCATGTCTAACAGCGACCAGAATCGTAGTATGTCGGAGGATGTATCGCCGCACTGCAGCAACAGTGCGTCCACATCAACATCAGCAGGTCCACCAGCTAGTGCAAGTGTGCCCAATTTCAACTACGTTACCGCGCAGACACCCATCAAGCTACGCAAAACGGAACGTCCGACATCATCAGTCACTCGTTCTCTGCAAAAGCAAATCAGTTTGTCCAACACCGAATCGAGCTCAGTGGGAATATCGGATGATCTAACTGTTTCCCCGGCATTACATCCCAAGCGTGTGACACTCAATAGCATTGTTACGGAATATCTGACAAATCAGCATTCGTTGTGTAACAATCCGGTGACCACCTGCCCACAGTTCGATCTGTACGAACCACACAAATGTCCCGATCCACGACCAAGTCGTTTAGTTAGCTCCAACTATAATCTGACGTCCAGGCATTTCCGCACTCAGGCCGGCTTCAATACAGCGCGTTACGATCGTCGCCATGTTCATACACATTTCGCACCTTGGCGCACAATGCGCTCCGCTGACTATGATGACTTGGAGTTCACATGCTGCGATGTCGTGGGCAATTATCTTATTGTAGGCACTCACCAGGGTGAGAGCAAGGTGTTCAATATGAATGATGGCATCGAGCAATTTGCCTCTATATGCCACCCATATGGAGTAGATGCTATACACGCTAATCGGGCTGGCGATATGGTGCTGACTACAAGTTTATGGCGAGATCGTATCACCATATTGTGGTCTATCACCGAAAACGAATTTCGCTCCAAACTACGTCTGCCTGTCGTCGGATACTGCGAGTTCAGCAAAACCACACAAGATCGCTTGCTGGGCACACACACAGATGCAAGTTTATATAGTATATGTTTAGATTATATATATTATTAATATTATTCTCAATTTTACAGTGCGCCGTGCTATATGACATCAACACAGGTTCCAAGATTTCAACGTTTACACCAACCATACCTAATCAATACACTAAGAATAGAGCAACGCTTTGTCGCACCGATGAGTTGTTACTCTCAGGTAAGTCCCACTACTTTTAAATTCAAAATATATTTGAAGTTAAACTAAAAATGAATTTAGATGGCGTGTTGTGGGACGTTCGCTCTGGCAAAGAGATTCACAAATTCGACAAGTTTAATCAATGTATCTCAGGCGTATTTCATCCCAATTGTCTTGAGGTATGCGGGCGTGTTTGTTTACTCTATCAAAATATTTATTAATTGATAATAACTTGATACCGCAGATAATAGCAAACACGGAGGTATGGGATCTTCGTACATTTCATCTGCTGCAGACGGTTCCTGTGCTTGATCAACGCCACTGCACATTTTCGCCTATGCACGTAATATATGGCGCTAGTTTTGGAGCCGATAGAGATCATGATATGGAAACCACAACTTACGATACTAGCTTTAATGTACTCGATGCATACGACTATTCAAGCATTGCGACAATCGATGTGAAACGTAACATTAACGATCTGAGCGTTAGTGCCAATGGCAGTTTTATTGCTGTTGTGGAGGATCATAGCGGCTACGATTCGAAGCAGGAAACCTACGTGAAAATCTATGCCGTTGGCGTTAATAGGAGTGAACGTTCGGAAGAGGTGTGTGCGGTTAAGGATCTGGCCGCCGACGATAGCGCCGTTAGAAATGGCGCATCCGAATTAGACGAGCCGTCACCGCCGGCAAATGCACTAAGCGGTGAATTTGCGCTCATTCGCATCATCGAAGAACAGAACATTGCATTGCTTAATCCTGATGCCGATGATGCAAATGCTAATGGCAATAATGGTGTTGGTGGTGCCGATGGCGAGGCGCCACCTCGTCGGCCAAGTCGGTTTAGGCCACCATCATATGCAAATTTGAATCTGGGTCGCCAGCATGCGCCCAACAATTCAATTGTTGGTGTGCGACGGCGGCCACGTACACTGGGCGGTTCGACCGTCGATTTCAGAACCCTCATGCTGCAGATGGATGATATTGAATTTAATATTATGTCTATGCTTGCAGGAAGATGATGAGGAGGTGCCCGAATCCAATGAGGAGGGCTCCGATACGGGCTCCGATTCGGGCTCTGAAAATGGTGAGTGATCTGCAAAACATATTAAAATCATCAAAATTTATGCTCTACTTACCTTAGCATTTGCATTAGGTCCTAACTTTCTGGGTTTTCCCTTGCGAAGCCATCGTAATCGCAATTTTATTGATATCGATACCTCAAGCGATGACGCTAATGATAGTGACCTAGACGATGGAGCTGATGACGATGATGACGACGATCTTGAAATGCTGTCTAATGTTGATGAAATTGAATTTGATGGCGACGCTAGTAGTGATGGTAAGAGGACTACATTATTTTAATCTACCAGCAGATATAAAATATGCTTTTCAACTTTAGAATAAAATGTTCCCCAATATATGTTGAACTTGGATGCGTTTGGCCCTAGTGAATTCTCGTTTTTATTTTGGCATCATTGTAAAATTGCCGTTCTCGTCCTTTTTTCCGGCAAAAAGATCTACTTCATTGAATAGTTTTGTTAGCTGTTATATTAAAGATTAGTTTATGTTGATATTGTACAAATTAAAATTAAAAAGCCTCAAAATACATCAACAAAAACGACTTGTTGTGAAGCATCTATATATATATAGAAAAAGAAAAAAAAAATAATTAAAGATAAATTGTCTAACAATTTCTAAATGTACAGCGTTTACTGAAATTATATACTTTTCTATTAATAAAATAATATTTAAAACAATATACATTTTAAAATTAGTTAATTGGAATATGTTCTATTAATACTGTTCCGTATTAAGAAATGATTGTAAACTGAAATGTTTGAAGTCAGGCACACATGGCGGCTAGCCCGACGGGTTTTCCATGGTTGCACGGATTTGGTGTTTAGTTTGTTATCTTATCTCGATTTGAGCATTGTGGAATAACGTGCAGTCCGAAAAGTGTTCGTTAAATGATTAATCAATTTCGTTGTTTGGCAATACGACGCGTTTCAGTCGAATTTGCCAGTTTATCCTCCAGCGAATAGATAAATATGGTTATATACCTCCGTTCGGCATTTATCGGGCTTAGTGGTCAAGTTGAATGCTTCGAATTGAATCAAAATCTCCAACTACTTCGAACAGCAAACTTTAGTTTCGATTTGCCAACGACAGCGCGCGCACCTCAACAGCGGACTATTTTGGAATACGTGCACTCGAAGCAACACCATGTACGGATCATCGAAGATTTTGGTGATCGTACTTCTGGCCACGTGCTGCCAGGGCTATGAGGAGCGTGCGGACTTCTGTATAGAAACAGAACCAGTGCCGCTCGCAGACTTACGTCTCCGTGTCGTTGTGCCCAGCCAAAAGCTGAACAAATGCAATATAACAGCCACTACACTCACAGCCAAGGAGAAGGTGAGTCGAAATAGCAAACAGAGCACTTGAATTAAGCACGTAGCTTCAAGTAGAGTGCAAAATTAGTGTGGACTACGTATTAACTTACTTTGTTCCGGTTCATTGTAGATCATTAAACCAATATATAAATAGATATAATAGTGTACATATGCATATCATTCATTCCTCACTCAAAGTTTAGTTATCAAAATAGTCGTTGAATGTCGCTACCGTAAATGGAGAACGATCAATCAGTCGAGGTTAAGGCTAAGAATTCGTTTGGGCAATCAATGTGAGCGAGTGGCCTGACTTGAAATCCTTAAATGATTCATTAAATGGTGTGTATTCAATGTACAATTGTTTATATGGCCAACTTAGACATCAAAATAAGCAAATAAATCAGCGTAAGTCAAGTGGCTCGTTCCCTATATATTCCATTCCTAATTCAATTAGGCAAGAGATAAAAAAAGCGAGCCAACTGCGAAGGGTTGCGATAAGACGATTATTTATACGAGTGTTAAATCATGTGTTTGGCGATTGGCTAATCCACAGGAAAGACTCGTTGAC
>JABVZX010000001.1:14454031-14471029 GCA_020883565.1 Drosophila pachea
CTATCAATACTATATTCATACAAAAATTGATAAGCTAATTTCACGCAATCAGCAAGGTTCGGCGAGGCATTTCTCTATGAAACTTAAATGAAAATGTTGCAATCGCACTCGATTAACTGCAAAATACTGACTCGTTGCTAATTTCCAGCCATACCTTAATAGGTTTACGTAGAAAATGTGTTCGCTTTCAGATTATTTTCAAATTCAAATTGGGCAGAAATGAACAACTTTCGCACTCAATTAATTGACCTTTGAGTGAGTTCAGAATGAAATTTGGCGGCCAACGGAATCTGAATAGAGTTTTACGATTTTTATCATATATGCTTTCTCGAACACCAATATACCCTTCGTATAGTGTTTAGATGATACATACGGGATGGAATGAATGAACAATTTCATAATTCTTGTGTATCTGACGTATACTCTAACGTCATTTCACGCAGTGCAAAGTTCGATATGGACAGAAATCGATTGAAATTGCAGAGGCTAAAGGTCAACGGGTGAATGGATTTTGCCTGGAGACAGTGATAGAAATGTAAACACATTGACTGCTACTCGTTCTGATTGGATCGACAAATAAATCGAAGTTCCATAAACGAAGAACGAAGTGCGGTACGGGTCGCCGATAAGTTGCGTGATGTGAGGAAAGTTGTCTCGAATCATTGGGTTCAAAGACCGAAATTTCTGTTCTGACATACATTGTGAATGCGAACTAAAAGAAAAGAAAAGACAAAATGCGCACGCATATCCAACATTGACGTTTATTCACACTTCAGAGATCAGTAAGACAGAAGGGGGCAGAGAGAGAGAGAGAGAGAGTGAGAGAGAGAGAGAGGTAAAAAAGAAGGGAATAAATTTCTAACTTTCGTTCTTTCGCTTCGAATGGAATTAAAGTACTTCATCGCGTGCTAGATATAAGAAAACATCCTCCAGCGTTGTCTCGCTTATCGAATAATGCTTTATTTTCAGGAAGTCACGCTGACTCTCCACAAAGCCAAATATCATGGACCACTTGAATTCCATGTTTGGTATGGCAATTGTCACATATCCACGATCATCGTATCGGTCCCTGCAAACAGCAAAAGGTTAGTTTATATTCTATATATAGTGTATATATATATATATATATATATGTGCATATAAGCATACAGGATAAAGCTGTTGGGAAAGTTTTCCTTGAACGTATCTCTAACCAAATTGATACTTATGGGTCGGCTTGTTTGCTGTGAATCATCTTGTGATTTGTTGTATGAATTTATTGATGATATCGAGGCCGTAAATCTATATCTGTTCTCAGTATGCTGTAAGTAGCCTCTAATCTGCGTACTCTTGTCATTGGCATTGCTCTCAGACGTCGAAATTAGCGATGTTAGCGCTTTGCCTGAAGACATAATGATAAGTATAGGATTATTATTGGATTTCGTGTCGGTAAACCTGAACTTAAGTCTGAAACACTCTGAATCGAATCTTCCTCCATTGCGTCTTTGATGGAGCTATGGAGATAACGAAGTACTATGAATTGATTCCATTAGCATGGATCATGGCGCAGCTTACCTAGTTTTTCGTACGTCATCCATGCGCCATAGCTGTATCCCAATAAGGATGCCTGTATCGTAGCGTTCCTTCAACTGCGGCACTGTGCCATAACAGCGAAGCGATCCATTGACCATAATAGCCAAGTAAGTGCAAAATGTCTCGCATTCCTGCATGTTCTGTGAGGTTACCAGCAGAGATCTACCCAACTGACGCATGTAGCTGAGTACAAGCCAGACATTCTGCTTGGAGTTCATATCTAGGCCAGCAGTGTGATCGTCCAGGATGATGAGAGTGCCAGATAGAACGGCCATGGCAATGCTAAGTTTTCTCATCGTGCCATGGCTATAATGCTGAATACGCACATCTAGATCCTTAGAGAATAGAAAACAACTGGCCAGCTTGGCAATTATCAATGGTGTGACATCTTTCCGTATGCCATTGGTCATGCAGGTGAATCTCAATAGCTGCCGCCCGGTCATAAAAGGCATCAATGTACTATGCTGTGGGCAGTATCCAATGGAGCGGAAATATTGTTTCCCTTTCTTCTTGACGTTTAATCCGTTCACGTAGATATCACCACCGTCCATGCCACACTTACCAACAATCATTTCGACAATACTCGTCTTTCCTGCTCCATTTATACCCAGCAGTCCGAGGATTTCGAATCTGTAATGCAAATTGTTATGTTGTAATAACCATGGATAAGTGTATTGGCATATTACGGTTCGATTGTCAGAGACACACAATGGACAACCAAATAGTTTTTATGTACTTTGGATGCCCGACTCACTACCAGAGGTGTATCGTTAAGGCTCTCCTGGTCTTCAACCAGATTATCGATCTTCTCACGCTGATCGAGAATCATTTGGTCCTTTTCGCGGATGGAGCATTCGTAGTTGCGTCGCTTGCAAACGAAGGGCCGCATTTTCGCCAAGAATATTAGAAGAAGCGAATAAAAGATGCCACTTATAATTAGATAAATAAGGCCTTTACGCAATGAGCTTGTATCAGGCGCTGCAAATCAATTAAAAATTGATTATATTGCCCATTTATATAGGTTTATATCGATTCTAAATCGATGGGGCTCTTACCGCAGCATAGTTGGTACAGTTTACAATAGGTGGCATTGTCAACTGCCCGGCAAACATGGAAGTGTTTATGTATGATAAATAAGTTAACCAATAGACTATGGAATGCGTAAAACGGCACGACCAAGAGGACATGGTGTAACAATACAAACTGATCATAGTCTTCATAGAGTATCAATATTGCGACCATGCCTAAAGGAGTCGAAATTACTAACAGCAGTTTGTGTACCGTTTTTACATATACCAACCGATACTCCAGTTTACGGCTATTACACAGCAAAGCCCAAAAACTTCATTATGGAAAAGCATGGAAAGCAGATAAATAAAGACCAGTTCAGAGAAGCCAAAACATAGGAGTATGACCACCAGCCACAAGACAAAATCGAAAGGACGGGTCAGGAATGGCAATACAGCTATCAGTAGTATCGCTAGATATACGCAATAATCGAATAAGAGATGTGTCAGCCAGTAGCTCCACGTGTCGATTTCGCTCATTCTCTGGATATGCATCATGGAGGATATGTTCTCATGTATGGGCAGCAGTACGAATGGGGCCACGGCATAGCCCAGATATAATAATAAACAGAGAATGTTGTATTGATCTCGTCTTTCCCAATCATCGTCCTGTACAATAGTATCGGCGCGTGGTTTGTTCGTTATTGAAATATTCATTCCAAAATTGTTGGTGGCAATTGTGTTATAGATCAGGCCAAGTGAAAGGGCGGGTCCGTGATTCAATCGTCGATTATACCACACTACAATCGAGGTGTCATGGAACGAAGCTCCCGCCAGATATGTCTCCTGAAGGCCCTCCTTTGTCATATCCAAGTTATGCAATACATAGGTGGGCAACTCTTGACCTGTACTCAGATCACGAACTTCTACGCCGAATTTCTTGAGGTAAGAGTCAAATCGCGCGAAGACACCCTCAGTAATAGTCTCCAGTCCGTCACTTCGATATACTCGACGCGCTCTCATTAGTTCCTTAACGACAATGGCACCTGGGTACGGAGATAAGTCACATGGATCGAAGTTCATAGGATGTTCATGTCCATAGAATGTTGTCAAAATAAACAAGGAGAATGTTATTGACAGTGGCACGACTATAATCAAACAGTACAATAAAACATGGTGCCTGATGTACAACAGTTTCTTCAGGAAAAGCGCTTTCCAATAATATTTTCGTACTTTCCAGGACGATGATTCGTGTTTGTCTAAAAAGCTTTTTATCCAATCTGCATTGGTATAGATATATTAGAATGGATGAATATGATCTCTACACTCTTACAGAGTTGATCTCAGACTTCGCTTACCCTCGGTTAGCGTTTCCCTCGGATCCTTGCGCATATGCTCTGGCATTTGCTCTCTACTGATGCTCAGGAATGTCTCACCCAAGGTCGGCGCGTACACTCTAAAGCTGTCCAGCTTTAAGCTTATCAGCTCACTCTCCAAAGCCATAAAAAGATCCGTAAATCTGGCTATGTTATCATCAGAGAGTCGATAGGTTAACTCTGAGCCAATAACCTTCTCCTTCTCAACATCGGGAATGAGTTTCTTCAAAAATTTCGTGACCTTTTCAACATTACAGTCTGGGAGGCAAATGCAGACCTTTGTATAGATAGAGCTCATATTGGCATTGTAAATTGTATGAATTGTACAAGTGGACCTACTATACGATATCCTGGACCCTCATTGTAAACAATAGTCTCAGCTGTGCCGTAACTATGCAGGCGGCCTTCGTTTAATATAACTATACGATCGGATACGAATTCGAAACTGTCTATGAAATGCGTGCTTATTAGGATGCAGCGACCAGCTTTCTCAGACCGCAACAGATTACAGATTTCACGACGCGCCAATGGATCCAGGAAATCCGTCGGCTGATCACAAATTACAATCTAAATTTCAATATTTCAAGCTATGTATTGACTGCAAATGACTAAAAACTGACCCAGTTCTCACCTTGGTATCGGCGCACAGAGCACAGCAAACGGAAAGCTTTTGCCTCATTCCAGAACTCAGATATTCAACTCTCATCGCTGCACTGTCGTCCATATTCATAAGCTTCAGATACCGTTCGGCTTCTTCTTCGGCTTCCTGTCGCGTCAGGCCCCTCAAGAGGCTATAAAATACTAGATGCCAAAACGGGTTTAGCCCGGTGTACAAGCTATCGAATCGGTGGGAAAATCCAATTGAGTCGGCGGCAGTTCGTGGGGTTTTTGCCAAATCTTTACCATTGACAAATACTTGGCCGGTGGTGGGTGGGATCAAGCCGGCAAGCAACTGGAGCAGCACGGATTTACCAGACCCGTTCTGTCCGAGAAACACAGTTATTTCATCTTCATAAAAGTTGAGACTGACGTCTTGGATCACTTCTGTATCATTGTATTTCTTTCCCAAGTTCCTTGCCTCCAATAGAGCGGGTACACGCGCATGTACATCGTATTGAAAACTCGACATAATTGAATTGGTGTTAGATGGTCGCACATGCAAATTAGCATCTTCGCCATAAACGTCATAAACATGGCCAGGGCGATCCCATGGGCACCAGAAGTTTCGCTGGCATGGAAAATACCAACGCTTACCCTCGTTTTTATTCAATATTTCCATATATAGGCCACATAGGATTTCAAATACATCTGTCAAAGCCATCAAAAGAAGTATGATCCCAACGTTTGTTTTATTGGAGGGATTACTGCTCTTATAGAAATTATTCCACTGGATGCCAATCTGGCGAAATTCTTTTTCAAGAATCTCAGTCAACAGGTAGGGCATAGCGCTGTTCAGAAATAGGCAAACAAATATGGACTCTAATGTTGTGTCCCGATGTAATACCATATACGGCAGTCCACTTAGTAAATTTAGACTGATAAACCAAAAGATTGACGTTAGAGGGTTAGAACTGAAGGAGATAATCATAAACATAAAACACACTGCAGCCAATACATAATTTAGGCTTATGAATAGTAGCAAAAAGAAATCCGATGATGGGCATATGGTCAGTTTCATCAACCCGACAATGACAGGCCACGGTATGATGAAAAGTATATATTCAACAATAATCCATGATAGCCAATTCAGTGTAGAGGATATACCAACTAAACGCACTGGCGACCAAATTTTTAATTTCTCTGTAACAATAATCTGTAAATTATAAAACTTAATTATTAAATCGCCAGCGATAAATCTCAAGATCTCTCCCTTTCTCATCTAGTTTACATACTTCTATGCGGAAAAAAGCGTTCTTGAAGAAAACTCAAGACTTCATAAAAGTTCCGCATCAAAAGATTATGGAATCATTTTAGGGAAAAAGAATAACATATTCCGGTATGTTAAAAAATAATTTTAAAGCGTGACTTAAAGACCTGACCTTTACTTTGATTTGTACTCACCTGATTAACAACTATGCCGGGAGCCAAAAATATAAAACTAAAACACATTATAAAATTATGATATAAACTGGTCAGGTACGAGTAATCCTTATAAGTGGCCTCGGGAAATGCCCTCAGTAAAATTCTTGGATATTTAGAAATACGGATTTTTTGGAATATTGCTTCATAGAGCGCCCATTCGATTTCAATATAGTCTTCTTTTATATAAGCATCCGAAAATAAATATTGACCTTGCCTCGAGTATAAATCTACACTCCATTTTTGTTCACGAGTTTTTAAATCTCTTCGAAAATGTAATGGAAAGCGCAATGCAATTTTCATCTCATTTGGAACTTCCACGATGGATATGAGGTCATCTTCGAATTCGACGCCCACAAATCCATCTTTTCGTATGAGTGCCTCTTCAAGATCTGCAGCATACAAGTACGATTCCACTTGAGGGTTGTCCATTAGAGTAAGTGCCATATTCTCAATGATGTCGTTAAGAACATCATTGCGCGGCGAATAAAAAATTGAACTGTGGATGAATCGAGAACTTTCATATCAACTTGATTATATCAAACACCTACCTCGTATTGTACCGGTACATATCGATTTCCTGAGACTCTTCTCCAGTATGGACAAGGGGCTCGACATGGGTAATAAGCTGACTAAATTGTGTCAAAATGAAAATACACACTGGCCACAAAACCAAAAATAATGTTCTGAGTGGATTGGTCAAATGTAACTGTATATTCTTGTTAATTAATATTCGCAACTTCACACAAGCTGTGGGATCGGACCGACTTCTCGACATTTTAATTTTTCTAACCCTCTTGAAATATATTGCCAAGTTCCTTACAAATCCATGAATTTAAAACAAGTTTTAAATTCGTTGTAATACTTTTGAATTCAGAATAACCATATATTCTTTTACTGATGTTATGCCCATTTCACAATAATATGTAAATATCCGATGTTTAGAGTTTGTTTTTCTATTTTCGCTTTTTGTTATTGTAGAATTATAACCAAAAGAAACTTCAGCCTGACAACAGGAATCCATATAGCACACTGAGTTTACTTCTTTTTGGACACACCAACGGTGCGTCCACGACGACCTGTTGTCTTGGTGTGCTGGCCACGGACGCGGAGACCCCAGTAGTGACGCAGACCGCGGTGGGTACGAATCTTCTTCAAGCGTTCCAAATCATCACGCAGTTTTGAGTCCAAATTAGCTGAGGTCAGCTGCGAGTATTTGCCGTCAATAATGTCCTTCTGTCTGTTAAGGAACCAGTTGGGCACTTTATATTGAAGAGGATTAGAGATGATGGTGACAACCTTTTCAACCTGTCGATCGATCAGATGTAAACAATAAGAATTCAGTGTCTTTGGAAAATACTTTCAATATTTACCTCCTCCTCAGTGCATTCACCAGCACGCTTGGTCAGGTCTACATCAGCTTTCTTCAGCACAATGTTGGAATAGCGACGACCAACACCCTTAATGGCAGTCATGGCAATGCCAACTTTGCGCTTGCCATCAATGTTCGTACTCATGATACGAAGAATGTGTTGGAACTTCTCTGGGATAACGAGCGACTGTAATAAAAGAATGTCCAATTAATACTGTATACTCTTAAACAAAGTGTAAACAACAAAAGCGGGTAGTGCATTTCCGTTGAAATTCTTTCAGTTCTCAGTGACTATCATTATTGATATTTTCGCGCGATTTTGGCTTTACTTGGTACATTTCGATATGTACTAAGTGTTTCACATTTTATATGATACTTTTGTTGTTTGATGGCCAAGCTATTAGACGATTTATTTTAAGACGTACCATTTTGCCCTGTTTAAGCGACAACAATTCAGTCGAAAAAGAAAGCGGATGTGCTGCTTCTTTCCACTTTTGACAATGACATTTCGAAAAACAGTGTTCAGCAATGGCTTAATAATATATACTTATAACAGGGCTGCCTTAACATATAGCAGCCCTGAAAAAGTTCCGTTATAAAGTATAGTTTTTGTTTCTAGCAATGAGTACTGTAAGAGATGGTAAATTTTCACCATTCATTTAGAAGAATATTTGATCTAATTTGATAATTTTTTGCATCTCTTATATCTTTTTAGCTTTAAGCTGCGTTGAAATAAATGACACAGCAACATTGCGCGATATCTGCACACGGGAATCCAACCGTCAAAAGAATATTGAGAAGGTCGATCAGTATGGTAACACGGCTTTACTTAAAGCCTGTTTCCTTGGCCGGCATGAATGTGCAGTAATATTGCTGACATTTGGAGCTAATATCTATGCCATTAATTATTTTGGTCAAAATGCATTAACTTTGGCGACTTATGCTGGTCATATGCAGTTAGTAATGGAATTGTTGAGTCGTCGTTCATATCATGACTTCAATTTATCTTCGCTCATACCAGCTGTTTGTGTAGCGGTCTTGCAAGAGAATACCGCTTTGGTGGATTATTTTATGCAGTTAGATCCACTGGGTACTCCAAACTTACAAACTGTTCATGGTAAGTCTTCTCTATTGTATTTGTTTATGTATGATTATTTAAATTTTATTTTAAGGCCTTGGGATAAATGACATAAAATTAATGGTTAAATTAAAATCAAAGTTAAACGAAACGCAGAAATCACTTTTTTAATAATGTATTTTATTTCATGTATTTTAAACTAAAGCTTTTTTCTAATAAATATAAGCCAGAATTGTTATAATGACTAGGGTTACGAGTAACTATTTAAAGCACATGCAAACAGTTGGGCAACGCCAACCCACCACCGAAAGACATGTTATTCGCGCCAAAACGCTCATTTTTGCCGCCTAAGATCTCATTGAATAGTGACACCTAGCACACGCAACATCGGCGCGAGCATTGGTTTCGTTTCAAGTATCATATTAAAAATATAATTAAAGTTTATAAATAATCATGTTTGAGGCACGTTTGGGACAGGCAACTACACTAAAGAAAATATTGGATGCCATCAAAGATTTACTCAATGAGGGCACCTTCGACTGCAGCGATTCGGGAATACAGGTAAAACAGGAAAATTTAAAAATTAAAAAAAAAATTGCAATAATAGTTTTCTAAAGCTTCAAGCCATGGACAATTCCCACGTATCGCTTGTCTCGCTTACGCTGAGATCAGATGGCTTCGATAAGTTCCGATGTGATCGTAATCTTTCAATGGGCATGAATCTTGGCAGCATGGCAAAAATACTAAAGTGTGCTAATAATGAAGATAATGTAACTATGAAGGCACAGGATAATGCGGACACAGTGACCATCATGTTCGAATCAGCTAATCAAGAAAAAGTCTCCGATTATGAAATGAAACTCATGAATCTAGATCAAGAGCACTTGGGTATCCCAGAAACGGACTATTCGTGTGTAGTGCGTATGCCGGCTATTGAATTCGCCCGTATATGCCGCGATTTAGCTCAGTTCAGTGAATCTGTGGTTATCTGCTGTACGAAAGAAGGCGTCAAGTTCTCGGCTAGTGGAGACGTAGGAACTGCCAACATCAAGTTAGCACAAACTGGGTCCGTTGATAAGGAAGAGGAGTCGGTTACTATTGACATGCAAGAGCCGGTGACGCTCACTTTCGCCTGTCGCTACCTGAACGCCTTTACTAAGGCCACGCCTTTATCTACCCAGGTGAAGCTTTCTATGTGCGCAGATGTCCCACTGGTGGTCGAGTATGCCATTAAGGATTTGGGGCACATACGCTACTACTTAGCGCCAAAGATTGAAGATAACGAAACATAGATATTTCCATTTACCTGAAACGTATTCTTATTCACATAAAATCACAAAATCCTCTGAACTATGATATGCTAAGTTTTAAGATTTTTCACCCATTATTTTCTTTGTCAACATAAAAGATATCAATTAAAAAGTCGTATTTCATGGCAAAAACCATTTAATATCATAACGGTGACAGATAATATTAAGAGAAGTGGCATATGGTGGAAACAAAAGCAAATTGAGTGCTTGTATTCAGATTTGACAGCAACATAAATTGTGCTTTTTTCAGAATTGCTTAATTCATCTTTCGCAAATAAGATACGTTTAGCAATGTATAAAAATTTATAAGCGTCCTACTGTCTAAGGCCTTAAAGCCGTGTCGATTTAAGCTAAATACATTATATTATTATTTTTTACCGTTTCATTCGATACATATATATGTATATATCGGCGCCATATATGCATGCATTACATGAATCGGCTATAATATTAGTACTCGTTTATAACAGGCACATATTCTAGACTTTCCATGAGCGTTATGAGTAGTTTACATATATATTATAGAGCATCTTTAAGGCTCTTAATACTTGAACAGTTGGCTTTTGTAAATGTGGAAGCTTTAACATATCTATTATGTTCACATAGCTGCCATTATAAAACATATAAAGCTTATCTAACTGGGTGGTTCATAATATATAAAGGTGTACAAAACGCGTTTGAGACGCGATAAAACAATAATTGTGCCACATAAACAACATGTCCATGTTACATATAACAAACGGTGTATAAATATAATATGCATATAAAGGTATATATATATATATATATATCGTATGTATATAGAGAGAGAGAGATGTAGAATCCTTTTTAGGGGGCTGCTGATGCGCTCGAGCACCCACTTGGACTCGAAGTTCGATCACATGTGAGGCTATCCTCGTTGTTATCGCTGCTCGGCTGTAACAATATTTTTAGTGATTTTATGCATTCTTTGGATCCATCCATTGCTTCATTTGATAGCTACAAACAACGTTTTAAATTAGTTTGAGATCTGCGTTTCCCATTGAATGATTTATACCATTGTAAAATTTAAAAAACCATGCGGTAGACCCTCCAGTATATCCAAATGAACTTGACGTCCAAGACGTTTTAATTTTTTGGCAAGCATAACGCAATCATCTAGGCAAGGATCCATGTTAAGTGTCTGCAAGGGATGAGAATAAGTTAGTACGTTCATATCTGGAGTATAGATCCCTACTTACGATTATTCTTGTCTCGGGCAATTGTGAAAGCCACTCGTCACTGGCCCAGTAAGGCGATAGGAACGGATCCTTGGGCACTTCAAAGGCAAATTCTTCGCTTGGACTACGCGCAATTAAAGCATCTAAGTTACGCACATCTTGATGACCAGGATTAGTACTACCGTGTATCTCATAAGATTGAGTGCATCGATTAATTATATTGTTGACAGCTTCCTGCAAACGACCCGGTAAAGTGTCTACGATTATTTCACGGCCCGCCTCGATAAGAATATTCTCCTCCGAATTGCTTTTGCCGTTCCCATTGGCTAGAGGCAGTTGCTCAGTTGGTGCCGTGTTGTCTTCCGTGGCCTCAACGGTTGCCATGTCAATAAGATATTTATCTAGAAAACTATCGATGTATGCACCACATTCCGCATCTTTGGGCATTTCGGCTGAAATTTCAATCGGGTAGTGTTCGATGGGCTGCGAATCATCTTCAAAAGAGACACAGGAGCTATTATCGCTATTGTCTGTACTGGGTAAGTCAGTACGTTCCACCGTTTGACTGTGATACGACGCACTGGCAAAAGTGTCGCTACTCTCATCTTCATCTGAACGATTAAGCGGTTCCAATGGTGTTAGCGGGCTTTTGGCTGTCGACGTTCGTCTGCTGGAACTTATGCTATGCGCGAGCTTTTCAACTTCAACTAGAGGTGGCTGCGCTTTGCGTATCTCTTCGAGCTGCTCCACATGTTTTGCATTTTCTTTCAACATTTCAGTGGATGGCGCGGCATAGGCACGCAAGCAGCGCATCATAAAACCAAAAGGTAGCAACGGGTCCATTAGGCATAGCATGCGTGCTGGACTGGGCACAAAACTGACCAGTGTAGGACAATATGCCAGAAAGAGACCATCCGGTATTCGTACATTTTGCTCAATACATTTGAGTGCCAATCCGATGGAGAGATTTGCTCCCGCTGAATCACCCGCACATATTACACGCTCTGCAGTGGTACCTAAATACTCAGCGTTGTTTAGCAACCAGCAGTAGGCGTAAAAAACTTCCTGCAAGGCACGCGGGAAGGGCGCCTCCGGCGCCAAGCTGTAATCCACCGAAAGTATGGGGACATCGAGAGCAACAGCCCAATCACGGAGGTAAAGTTCGTGAGATTTGGAAGATTGCGCAACGAATCCTCCACCGTGGCAGTGAAATAAAATCGATTTGGATGGCGAAGATGGCCGGCGCCACCCGCGATAGCGCCCCTCGCCGAGCATTCCAGCACGTCTTCTTGCGCTGAGCAATCGCACTGATACTGGCAGTCCGGGTCCCAAATGAGCACTGGGAATAGGTATATCAACAAATTTCTCTTCAGATTTCGATGTGTCTCCCGTTTGCGGCACACGTGCGGGCAACCGCATTGGTTCTGCGGGAAGCTGGATAACGCGATTCACTTTGATGGAGCTGCCCACAATGCTGGGTATTTTAAGCATTAACTCCGACTCAGCAAGAAACCAGAATGATTTGCAAAAATCGATTTTCGCATTTTGCGAAATGTTAACAATACGTCGTGCACGCAGCTCAGGATTCATAAGATATTTTCCACTAGACCATAAACTGCGTGTAGTCTTTAGCAGGGTGCTACTCCCATTGTCTGTCTGTGAGTAATATGTTTCCGAGTAACTCGCCATACTAATGCCCAAAAAACGCAGCACTCCGCGTATCGAGTCACCATACTGAAAGCCCAAGCACCGTCCATAGAAACAATACTGATTTATGGTGTCGCCCAACTCGAAAAGCTGTTCAGCAGTATGACGACCATTGGCAAGTAGATCGCCCGTATTCACGGACCACTGGCGCAGTATTAGCAGATACTGCAGGCAAGTGCATATCGAGCAGAGCAACTGTGAGCATGCTTCCACCTCTTTCATGTAGAACTTCTTGCGAAAAAAGATTGTGGCGCGTGTGGCGAGCAGCTGTTGGGAAATATTGAGTCCATATTTAATGCAAGCATTTGTCACATATATAAAACTCCGATATCCGTTTCCAGGGGTATTTGCATCAAAGTCATATTCGTGGGCAAAATCTTGGATTTGTAGAACCAGACAATTGGCCAACACAATAAAATCTTGCCACGCAATGTGTGCTGCGTGCAAACGCTGGCCATATTCAGTGTGATCCTTGGCAAAGTATGTGGCATGTTCCTGGCATTCAGCGTACAACTTGTGGTAAGCGGGTTGCAAGTCGGCTGGGATAGGCGAAGTTGTGCTTGTTTGTGTAGATGTGCGAGCTAATACTACTTTTCCATTAGGGTCATCTTTTGGCCGTGATAGCTTTATGTTAGGCTCAAACTGGTTATTTGGCTTCAATGAGCGACTGCCTAGATCTGATGCTGCTGTTGCAATCATCGCGATGCTATAAAATGGCAAACAATTCGAATAAATATTCTCAATTTTAAATTTAAATAAATTTACAGTATAATACTAAAAATTAACTGAAAATTATCCAACTGCTTTGTGGTATAATGAAGAGTAAAACAACTTTCACTTCACAATTACGCAGTACGCAATACCAACTTTCCCGACAGTTAACTTCAGATTTGCTTGAAGCTGATATTTGCTTAAATAATAGTGAGTGAGCAAACTTAAGGCTTTTTATAAAGCGTATAATAAAGTTATTTCTCAACTGATTAATATACCGAACTAATATAATTAAACTAATGCTCAAAAACAGATGCCGAAACATCATATATTGTCGGCAAATGTTGATTAAGTAGAGTTTTTGTTTGAACTTGATCATAGTTCAATATTTTGTGGATTCATTTACATTCCTTATTCTAATAATTATTTTTATTATTATGCTTATGTTACCCTGAAGTTGTTTTTAGTGTTCCTTATATGCACATTATAAAAATCCAAGTAGGCAGCCCGAAAGAATAACAAAAACTGACTACCAACAAGAAAAAAGAATCAGCTCATTCACAGCTGATCTGATCCAGTTTAACTGTTAAACAAATTTGACATTTTCCAGCACTATTTGCTTATATCGATATTTCGATAGCGTTGACTCAGAAATATCTTATGAGAATTGCATTTGCTGCAGATTAATCACACAAAAAATAAAAGCCAATATTAATATTTTAGTACTAATATAAAAATAATGTGCGTGGGCGTTATACGTGAGAAAGGAAAATAAAAACGTAGTCATGAGTGTAAGCATTGTCCACTATCACGGACCTCAGACGGGCAAATGCGGCTATTGCACTGGTACCACCTCTGGTAAATCGCATGGTAAGAACTTCAATGCAAAAGAATAAAAAATGTATTATTGTACATAGTATCCTTGCATGTATGTATTGGACGTGCGTTGTATAGGTATGCATGCATACCGTTTAGACTGCGTAGACTACCAGGACTTAATTGATCGCGGCTGGAGACGATGCGGCAATTATTGTTATAAACCAGAAAATGAAAAAACCTGCTGCCCGTGTTACACAATTAGATGCGATGCGCTGGAATTTAAGCTGACAAAGTCTAATAAAAGGATTTTACGACGCATGAATAAATTTTTGCGCGACGGCAAGCGTGAGCCGGGTGAAAGACAAGACCAAAATGTTCCTGTCAAACCAAAAAACGGCGATGGCGATGATGACGATGTCGATGTCGAAGTCGGAGTTAGTGCTAATCTGAGCGAACTTCAACCTCAGCTGCCTGACAGCCAGCCTTCAATAATTAACGTAGATGAAGTTGCTAATTTGGCCGAAGCACACGTACAAAAAATGAGAAAAAAAGCTACATCCAGTCAAGTGGAGGGCGACCTATCAGGACCCATACCTGGATCTAACAAAAATAAAGGTAACAACGAGCTTGATGCCTAATATTATCATCAGACTATATATATATAGCTTGGCATTGCAGCAGTTGCCACCAATATGAATCCGCCGCGCAAGAAGGCCAAACAAATGCGTTTAGAGCGCCGACAGGCCAAACTTGGCATTCCACTTGAGCAGCCGCAGCGAAAAACGTTGAGTTCCGAGAAGAGTCTAAAAGACTTTCTATCAGCACCCAGCCAATCTGATAAGCATCAGTTAAAGGTATAGCAATCCAATTATTTCGTATACAGCTCGCGATATTTACTAGCCATCAAAACTTTTTGATTTGCATCCCGAACAGGACTCCTACTACTGGCTTATATTAAGCTGGTTAAGGTTTTGTCTTTATGCTCGTTTATGTTGCAATTGTATTTTCATTGATAATGTAAACATTTTGTTTGATGTTACCTATTGCTCGTATCCTTGAATGCTCCTTTTATGTACACAAGTCGTATTTGTGCTATTTGTTGCAGATCGTTATGGTCCCTGCCTCAGATACACAGCGTACATGTACCGATGCAGTACTCGCATTATATCGCAAATATCAGATAGTTATTCACAATGATAATCTCGCACGCCTAACATTAGATAGTATGCAGCGGTTTTTGGTTAAATCACCCCTGGAGGTAACTATCAATGACATGCCTTTTTTCTTTTTTGAATTTTAATTTAGCTACGCTTGGTGAACGTGCATAGCGATGAGTTTAAGCGTACGTTAATGCAAAGCTTTGAGCTATACAAGAAGTACCAAATTGGCATACACAATGATCCGCCTAAAAGTCTAAACGCCTACGAGGACCACCTGCAACAGTCGCCCATCAAGGTTGCTAGTTTGATTTTATATATAAATAATAATAATATATATATAATAATGTATAAAGAATTTCTAATATAAATTTTGAACTACTGCTTACAGCATAAGAAAGCATCAAATGGTCCGGAAATGGGATATGGTTCCTTTCACCAACAATATTGGCTTGATGCCCAGTTAATTGCCGTGGGCGTTATCGATATTCTACCCAACTCTATTAGTTCAGTTTATTTCTTTTACGATCCGGATTACAGCTTTTTATCCTTGGGAACGTATGGTTCCTTAAGGTATGCTATGATTAAATTCTGGTCTATAATTACGATTTTTATGTAATCTCATTTATTGTAGGGAAATCGATTTGGTGCAAACGATTGCTGAGCAAGTGCCCGAATTAAAATATTACTATATGGGATTCTACATACACTCTTGTCCCAAAATGCGTTATAAGGGCAAATTGTCTGCCTCCTATTTACTGTGCCCAGAGACTTACATTTGGATACCCTTAACAGATGGTAGCTCATCTTAAATGTATTAAAATTTTACGCGCTTAATTAAACGCTTGTATTTCGACAGCCATACGCAAAAAACTAGATGCGAAAAATTATCAGCGCCTGAATCCTGATGCGAACGCAAAGGATGTGAATGAGTTTCTAAGTGAACATTTAGATGACGTAATGCTGCTAGTCTCTTCCCATAGCTGTGAAAGCTACAGCAGCTATGCACAAGTAAATATCGCTTAGTTTATGACAGCACATCAAATTAAATATCTCGGTTTTCTATCTTATTTTATCCATTTTGAACAGCGAACAGGCGCGGTTTTCAATCGCAATGAGATTCTTGAATACTGCAAACTTGTTGGTAGAGTGTGTGCACATCGAATGCTCTATGTGAATATGCCTTGAGAGGCATTTCGCGTTGATGAGCTTGATGATGAGAGCGCCAAAATATTCAAATATCACACAATGAAGTTAAATACCTTTGTTAGTTAGTTCAAAATTAAATCATTCTAATGTGCGAGTTCGTTATTAAAATTCTGCTTTATCATTATTACAAATAAATGAAACAGAATGTTGAGCAAAAACCAAAATAAATAAATACAAAATGTAGAAAAAGCGCAAACTGGTTCTAACGAATCGGAACTGGGGGATGGGCACTGTAACTGTGTGTCCTCCTCGCCAAATTAGTACTATAAACTCATAGCATATTACCAGATGTTATCACTAATCATCAGGCCGCTTATCTGCAAGTGGCAGCTAAATGCATCAATAAAACTAATGCTCCGACAACACAGTCGCACTCTCCATGGAAGTGGCCAGCCTCTAATG
>JABVZX010000001.1:14476993-14489188 GCA_020883565.1 Drosophila pachea
TTTCAATTTTCGGTCGAAACGTAAATAAATTTCACGAGCGAAAAATATCTGAATTCCCGGCATGGCTGAAACACTTCAGTATTGGCCATCGGGCATGTGCGATTCATTAGACACCTGCCTGTGAAATACTAGTTGATTTCGAGTTGACTTTGATAGATCCAAGATGGACTGCTAATTGCTCTAATGCGCACGCTAAATGCTGGCTCATACAAAGGTACAAAAATAGCAACAATCATAACCAATTGACGTAGATAACGGTTGCCGTACTTTTTGGACTGTGCGATGCTCTACAAGGAAGTGCCTCTATCAAGATATAAATATAAATAATGCATTAAACTACCCATTACTCTACAGTCCAATGCTGAAGTATTGCTCACTTGAGCTCTGCTATACTGCAGCGTGGCAAAGCTAACAGCTAATCCACCCTGCTCGCTTCGTGAACGAGGTATTCATTCATTAATAAGCCATCTTTTGTTTGCCATTCGACAGTTTATGTGCCGAAGCGCATAAATGTCGGCATCATGTTGTTCATGATGTGCCTCATCAATTATATGATGCGCGTCAATCTGTCCATCAATATTATTGCCATGGTGCAGGACCACGACGAGAATGGCACACTTGCGGAACAGCCGGATGTGAGTATTTCCACTCAGCCTATGCCATGCATAAATCAAAGTTGATTATCCACTTCTTACTTATTGCTATAACAAGTATGGAGTGCGCTATGATTGGTCGCAAAAGGATCAGGCCCTGCTGCTGGGCGGCTACTTCTATGGCTATATGATCACGTCGCTGCCGGGCGGTACGCTGGCCGAGATGCTTGGTGGCCGTAATGTGGCCGGCTACAGCTGCCTGCTGGGCGCTCTACTCACTGCCCTGACTCCCGTGGCAGCTGCTTGGGATAAGTATGCTGTCTTTGCCATACGCTTTCTGCTCGGCGTAGTGTCCGGTGTGGTATATCCTTGCTGTCACAATTTGGTGTCTAAGTGGTCGCCGCCGGATGAGAAGGGCAAGTTTGTGGCCTCGCTGATGGGCGGCACCTTTGGCACGGTCATCACTTGGCCACTGTGCGGCCTAATAATCGAGGGCTTGGGCTGGGTCTGGGCCTTCTATGCGGTGGCCTTGTTTGTGGTAATCGTGGTTGGCTTTTGGTTCTATCTGGTGACCGATACGCCAGCCAAGCATACCAGCATCAGCATCAAGGAGCGCGAGTACATTGAGAACAGTCTCGGTGGCACCCTGGCCAAGAAGGCGGTATGTAATCAGACTCCATTGGAATGATTCTTAAGATACTTATAGATCTGATTTTTGGTTAGAAATGGCCACCATACAAGGACCTGATATTCTCCATGCCGTTCTGGGCACTAACTCTTCTGCATTACGGTAGCATGTGGGGTCTCTTCTTCTTGATTACGGCTACGCCCAAGTTCTTAAGCGAAGTGCTGGGCTTCAATCTCTCTTCAGCGGGCTTCTTGTCCAGTTTGCCACACATTGCGCGACTATTGGCCGCGTTTGGCTTTGGCTCCATTGCGGATTGGATTCGGCGTAGAGGCTGGTGGACACTGACCTTCACCCGCAAGATCTTCTGCATTCCATGTATGCTGAGTACCTAAGAAATTCTCATGCTCATACTCATTCATTGAACTCGACTTTCTCATTACAGCTCACATTATGCCCGGCATTATGCTTATCGTATTGGCCTTCTGCGGCCGCGATCCGTATGTGTGCGTGGCCATCATGACCATTTCGCTGGGCTTTAATGGTGCCGCCACATCAACGAATTTGGCCAACTCGCAAGATCTGGCACCTAACTTTGCGGGCACTATGTACGGCATCATTAACTGCCTGGGCACAACGCCAGGTATCTTCTCGCCGCTGATTGTGGCCGCTTTCACTGCGGAAAAGGTTTGTGCCTCGACATCAAAGCCGATTTCTCCTTAACTCACTTTGCTTTTATACCCTAAACCCATTTATTTTCCTTTACAATAGAACACCATTGATCAGTGGTTCTGGATATTTATAATTGGCGCATTGGCATACATTTTGCCAGCCATATTTTTCTGGGTCTTCGGCTCGGGGAAGATACAAAAATGGAACGAGGTAAAGACCACCGAGCCTAAGGAAGATGTTGTCAATACAAAGTTGTAGTTTGTGCCTTGGCAATTTGCTGTGATGTCCGTAGTACTAATATTTGTATATTATTATATATGCCATATAACTATGAAATATGTACGAATGTATATAGGTTTGTGTACCTTTTGTGAGTGCCTTAATGCCAAGTCCTATTAAACTTAATGATGTGTATTTATTGTTTTAAATAGTGTTGTTTTTATTGCTTGTCTCATAAGTATCCATTCGACAATGGTACGACAATTAGTTAAATTAATAAAGATAATGCACGAAAATTCTTGTTAATACTATACTATTTATTATAATTACTTATTTTCTTGATAGCTCTCACTGAAAAATTACAATCTATCCACATAGAGATAAATTCTCGAACTGCCAATGGCCCTAACTTTTTTGGGGAAGCACAACGTGTTGTTTTGGTCTTTGCAAACGTTAATTTTTGCGCATTCAAGCAAAAACCCAAAATTGACATAACAATTAGTTAAATGTTAATCAAAATGCAAAACTGCAAACTACGTTTTTGCTGAAGTTTTTATTTATTTTTTGATGATAAATGGGCTTTAACAAATTAGTGTTGTGACCATGAAGCAACCATGTCATTGGAGCTTTCTAAATTGGTGTGTTCAATATTTAAATTTTGTAACTTTTATTTTTGTTCATAATGAAAAATATTTTTAAATAAGCGTCGAAATTCTTTGCATATATGTACAATACATATTTCCATATTTGAAATTAGTGAAATAAATAGCGAAATATATAAATTAAGTTTAGTAACCAGTTTAGCAACCTATTTATTACAGTCTGTGTTTTTTTAATTAATCTTAATTACATATTTAGTCATATGTATCCAAAAATTAATTTTCTATATGTCAATTATCTTTAAAATTAAAGTATCGGCGCGCTGTTATCGATTAACGAAGGCTGGATAATCGAGTGCTATAGAATTGCAAACGTTGCAAGTCCATTTTGAGTATAACATGGATGTTAAATAGTAGCAGCTGCTCACGAGAAGTCATCATGCTGTTAAATTTGGGCCTGTTATTGCATATGTGTTGGTACGCGAAAGGCAACTCTGCTAATTGTAAGTTAACTTTATTTATTTATAAGCTCAGTATAAAAGCAACAGCGTACATTACTTCACATATTTAGTACAATTTACAACGTGAAAATGGCAGAAGTCGAAGCTGTGCAAATAATTGCAGAATCTTTGAAGCAACAGGTAAGCAACTCGATCGCGTTGGGTGAGTTACCAATTTCATCTTTTGTCTCTTTATGATATGCAATTTTTGCATACAATCCGTGTGTGGCGACAGGCATGTGAAGTGCGTTCAACTGTAAATTTAACGGCAACAGGGCAGCCGCTTATCTATCCAATGTTCTGTTGTGCAAAGTTCAAAAAGCACTCAAAAAATAGCCAAGCAATGTTATTACTGTTGCATATTTTTGTATATATGTGAATGTTGAGTTAGTGTTGTAGTTGTTGTTACTAGCCGGTGGCTATACTTGGTGATATAGATACGAGCTGATCTTGATATACACGACAATCCAATAATTGCCCACCGTTATAAGACTGTCCTCATCGTTTGAAGTTGTAAATCACACGATTTCCGTAGCTGATTAAAATCAATAAACAGTTTGGACATGACTTGGGCGGAAATAATTCGATTTTAATATACAATTTATACGCTATTAAAATAGACACAAAATTGCTTAAACTAAGCAAATTTAAAACTGTATTCCTCTCGCATTTCAGGGCGTGGAATATGTGTTCGGCATTATTGGAATACCAGTTATTGAATTGTCGATGGCTGTTCAAGCCGCAGGCTTGAAATACATTGGAATGCGAAATGAGCAAGCCGCCTGCTATGCAGCCCAAGCCATTGGCTATCTGACGGGGAAGCCTGGCGTGTGCTTGGTTGTATCGGGACCCGGTTTATTACACGTGACAGGTAATGAAAAGTGATCCTTTGGTCTAATACTCGTACTAAGTTATTCAATTACTATTAGGCGGCATGGCCAATGCTCAAGTTAATTGTTGGCCTCTGATTGTAATTGGTGGAGCCACTAATCAGGACCATGAGGGCATTGGGGGCTTCCAAGAGTGCCCACAGGTGGAGCTATCACGCCCTTATTGCAAATATGCAGCGCGGCCACCAACTGCTGCGCTCATTCCGTTGCACGTTGAGAAGGCAGTGCGTTATGCTACCTATGGACGTCCTGGAGTCGCATATTTGGATTTTCCCGGCAACCTATTGCAATCGAGAGCTGATGAATCGAAAATATATAAAACTGTGGCCCACCCCATTGCTCCTTTAGCTTATCCACCACACGATGATGTGATACGAGCTGCTCAATTGTTGCGCCAAGCCAAGCGGCCATTGGTGATCATTGGTAAAGGCGCCGCTTATGCTCATGCGGAGAATACACTTCGCCATTTTATTGAGAATACAAATCTGCCGTTCTTGCCTACCCCCATGGGCAAAGGTGTGGTATCAGATACAGCTCCTCAGTGCGTATCGTCGGCACGTACACTAGCACTGCAGAAAGCTGATGTGGTCCTCTTGCTGGGAGCTCGCCTTAACTGGATTTTGCACTTTGGACGCCCGCCACGCTACGATAAGGATGTGAAGTTTATACAAGTGGACATTTGCGCGGAGGAGCTGCATAATTCAGTTGTCTCAGCAGTGGCCGTGCAGTCCGATATACGACCATTCGCGGAGCAGCTGTTTGAGCAAATGAATGCAATTAACTTTCGCTTTGGATACGAACGTGACTGGTGGAAACAGCTAGTGATCAAGTGTAAACAGAACCGCGACACAGTCCAGCAGATGTCATTGAATACAACGGCGCCACTGAACTACTATACGGTCTTCCATCATCTGCGCGAGCTGCTGCCCCGTGATACCATTATTGTTAGTGAAGGCGCCAACACAATGGACATTGGTCGTTCCATGTTGCTTAATGAACAGCCGCGTCATCGTCTTGACGCCGGCACCTTTGGCACTATGGGTGTCGGTCCTGGCTTTGCAGTGGCAGCTGCTTTATTCTGCCGTGATTTCGCGCCGGGCAAACGTGTACTCTGTGTGGAGGGTGACAGTGCCTTTGGTTTCTCGGGCATGGAAATCGAGACAATGGTTCGCTACAAGCTACCCATTACCATTCTGATTGTGAATAATAATGGCATCTACGGTGGCTTCGATAAGGACACTTTCGACGCCATACGCAGCGAAGGCGACTTAGCGCAAATGTGAGATTATCATCTTATCTGCAACAAAACGTGGAGCTAATCTTATCTTGTTTTTGCTTCCAGTACGCCTCCATCAGCATTAGGCGTTCAGGTACGCTATGAAGAAATGATGAAAATGTTCGGTATGAAAGGCTACTTCTGCACCGAGGTTGAGCAGCTGCAGGAAGCCGTGAAGGCAGCCAATCAGCTGACGGATAGGCCAACCATCATAAATGTGGCTATCAGCCCGTCCTCTGATCGCAAGCCACAATCGTTCAATTGGCTCACTGAGTCCAAACTTTAAAACACATACATGCAGTTGGTGTGTGTTTGTGTGTTTATGTGTTTATGTATGTGTGTCTTGGTGTTTGTCGTTTTTATAAGCATCAAAGTTTACAATCTAGTTTATAAGCATAAAAGTTCCGCGCATTCCTAAAAACTCTTAATTTTTCATATGCATTCGCCACGATATTTTCTTTGTATATACACAAGATGCAATTTTATATAAAACCAACGATTGTAGAATTTGAAACTCTATTTTTCTTGTATATTAGAAGAATGTGCTGTAGTTAATTTATTGTACAGATAGAATCCATATTAACTGGCCAATTAACGCAGAACACTTTCAGATTTTAGACAAGAGCTATACTAAAAGCCCAAATATTACAAACTTTGTAATTTTTTTGACTTGTCATAGTTACTTGCACTAAAATCTCAAAGTATTTAATTTTATAAGTCAGTGAATCCGACTCGCATACATTAATAATTAGCGCGCACCATTTCTTCTTCCAGACCCAGATAATGCAAAAACCAGTTGAAATCCACAAGGCGACCCTTGTGGAGGAAAGGTAGTTTGGGGCATAATTCGAAAGCTATGTTAATCGGTGCAATATCTGGCACCTGATCAGCTTTCATATTGAAGAAGCTCAGTACATCACGCATCTCAATTTCGCCTTGGTCATTATGCTTTAGTACCTTCAATATATCCTCCACTAGCTCCAGGCTAAATGGCAGTCGACAGCCGCGCAGCGTGGATCTCACTTCAGTCTCCGTAATATACGGCTTGCACGTGGGATTTATGCGACTCAAATGCTCCATAAGCTCATCCACATTGTTCCAAAGTGCTCGTTTCAACTCTAATTGTGCTGCAGCTCGCACGTGATTGCGGTCGCAGGTAGGCGGCGGCATGTGCTCCGCCGAGAAGTAACGACACACTGTGATAATTTCATGGTTCAGTAGCGCTTCCTTAGGCAAGTAGGTGAGAAGCGTGGACTTTAGTGTATCAAAGCTAATTGTGGTGCCTTCACGCAAGTCAACATTCGGTTTGCATTGTAGTACAAACTGCTTGTACTGTGGACGCACTGCATCACGAATCTTTTGCATAATAATGCGTATGTTGGCCACCGGGAACTGTAATAGAAAAAGGAGTGAGAAGTGCTGAGAGGCAAAGTTGGTATCCGCATACCTCGTCAGGATGTTGTTCCATGTAGACCAGTGTAAACTCGTCTGCTGAAATTATGTGAAATATGTGATCCTTCAGATTCAGCCTGGCACCTATATAAAAATCATTTGCGCGATAGTAATCCGGTCTAGTTGAGCTGAACTTCTCTTGTCCAGGCAGAACAACGCGTGCTCTCTTCAGGAACTCTCCACCCACAAAGCCCGAATTACGTCGTGCAACCTCATAGATTTGGATGGTATCATCCGCTAGATAATAGCTAATCACGAAGCTACGCTCGCAGTTCTCCTTTATAATCGACATCAGTTTGGCACCAAACCGTAGAATACAGCCATCGTACTTCATCAACTTTCGGAAATCTGCCTTCGGGGGTTTGGGCTCCACAGTGATGCAATTGCCTTCGGAGTCTTCGTAGCTACCCCAGCCGTTGTAGGGTGGCAGACGACGTGGCTGTCCCTCTTGGCTATAGACACGCTCATCGCTACGCTCCGGCAAAGGCTGTGGTGTAAATTCCTGAATGCCATACTGGAAATGCAAATGAATTTAACATACAATAAAGACCGTAGAGCTAGTTTAGCTATCTTAGTTTAGTTCCGTACCTTTTCTTTGTAATACTGCTGGGTGAATTGATCGCAGCTAGTGAGAACTACATGGCGGCCAAAAACATTCAACACGGCTCCAATTTTCAAATCCTGATCAGTGTAATATGAAGTTTGATTTCGACCAGCATTTAACGGATCCGCCACGTAGCGAACATCTCGCATATTGTTGCCCAGGACATTCAACAATGTTACAGCTGTTTCCTGGCCCGGCAGCGATAAGCCGTTAAATTCTTTTGGTAGCTTGCCGCGTTTCAGGAAAGTGCTGGGTCCCTCTCGGCCTGAGTTGCGCGGAAACTTCTCCTTAATATCTATTGTATCATCCGCCAGATAGTAACATATTTCCAATCTGCGCACATCTCCAAACTCTGAACGATCATCCCAGTAACCTTGAAACTTGAGCACCCGACGATCAAACTCCAGAAATTGGGCGAACGAATGCCGCTTGGGCAAGGCACTTGTCTGAGGTCGTTGTGTTAGCTTTATTGCCGATCGCTTTCGCAGTTCCGTCGTGGGATCACTGAGAAGGGAGTGGGAGGGACATTAGTTATGCTTCGTTCAAATTGGAAACTCTTGTAGCTACTTTGGCTCCAGCAATGCAACGGGCACTGAGATTCCAGCTCGACTCAGAAACTGCCTGGTGAATATGTCGCAGCCAGTGATCTGATAAACCCGATCAAAGATTGTCACTTTGGTGTCCACATTGAGATCGAAAATTGAAAGAAACTCGTGTTCATTGGGCGGCGCTTTGGGTATACGCTGACGATGCACCAGGCAGCCTTGCGGTATACCCGAGTTCTCCACCTTGGGCTCTGTGATTTGCATAGTGCCATCTTCCAAATAAAAGTAAATTTTCACCTTGCGAACCTGATAGGGCGCATGATAGATCTCAGTGAGGGGTTCTTTAAAGTGCGCATTAAAACAGAGCACTTGTTTATCGTAGGCTAACCAAGGCGGCAATTTAGTTGTAATTCTAGGTGGACTAAGTAAATTTAATTCTGTTGTCGGCGGCGGACATTTGGGATCCACAAGCGGGCCATTTGGTTCCACTAGTTCCGGTTCACGGCGATCCGACAGCATATGTATGCCCTGGTAGTGCATCAAAGTTTGACGACGCGGATGACGCCGTTTGCTATACTGTATAAAAGAAAGAGAGAGAGAGAATGCAAAAAGTAACTGATGCTCGGTGGCGCATTGATACGAAGGTTCAGTCGCTACTCACATCGTAGAACTGTGCACCTGGCAGTAAAGGCATTCCCGGCAATCGCAGCATTTTAACGGTGAATTTATGTTTATCTCGCGTACTTAACGGTGAATTTAAGTGTATTTCGCGATTCGCGGCTTTGAATTTAGAATTTTCTTCGTTTTCGCCTAATCTGTGTGCCAAATTTTGTGCTAAAAGAATTTTTTTATGCAGTCTTCTTTAAGCTGCTGAACAGTTCTCATTGCTGTCTCCAATAAATGGAACAAACAACTCTATGGCAATGCCTTTAAATGCCATGGCAGCAACAACAATAGAAGGCGCAACCGGCAGTAGAAGCAACAGTAGCAGCAACTAGTTGCAGCAACGTTCGTTGTCAGGGAGCTTCATATCATTGCTTTTTTCCGTTATTTTTATCAAGGGGTGAGTGCACGTAATAATTGCATGACAAAAATGGAGCTCTCGTGTTTGGGCCCCACGGCTCAATCATTGTGAGAAAGAGGGGAATGGAAATTTCAGAAATTTTGCTTGTCGACTGAGAACTGGTTCAAACGTTAATTAATTGGCGTACTACAAACATTGAAACATTTTCCACGTACTCCAGTTCAGACAAAACAGCCTATGCACAGACTTGCTAATTAAAGCGACAGGTAAAAGTAGGAAACCCGGTGAGCACGTGAGCTTTTCTAACACCTCACATTCGCGTCTTTAGATGGGTCCAAGACGATGTAACCAAAAGCGACCAGTCGTACCTAAGACATAATGAATTTAACGCTCGAGCGCAGAACTTTATGAAAGAGCGGACAAAATGAAGTTAATGTACGTGAAGTATATATGTGAGTCAGTAAATATTTAAACATTCCTCTTTCTCACAAAGGGCTCGGCTTACATGGATTATTCTGGCGCTAGAAGCCACGCGTACAATGGGCGCTAATTTGACTGCCTGGCGCCAACATCGCAGACAGAAGCGTTTCCTGATTTATCAGGATGGTGGCATCATTAAGGTAAAGTAATGGCGGACCTTATACGAGTAACTCCATTGAACTTTGCCCTTGCAGTTGGTCATCGGCACAGCAATTCCTGTGGACTTTAACGAAAAAAACGCTTGGCGCCAGCTGGTCTGGCTCATGAACTTTCATTATCAATTCTCGGAGCCCACATCGCCCATTTATTGGTGGAAGCTGTGGAAAGGACGCGATTTGAAAGGTCCACTGCGATTAACCAAAGCGGAGCAATTGCGTCAGCAGCAAAGGCAATCGCAAGAACAAGTGGATACCGCGCAGCAGATGCTTTATGAATTCGCCGTGGAGTTGATGAACCAACGTGGACAACATGGCAGAGCTTGTCTTGAGCGCTTGATATGCGAGAATGCTCAGGTAGACGACCACAACGGGCTCTACGCGCAACTGCTGCACAGGTTACTCAGGTGAGTTGCAAGCGAGTAGTCGGATCTGAGTATAAGCTCAACGATTTCCCCACCTTGATTAGGCCACATAAATCATTGGACACCTCCTACTTGGATGCCTTTGAAATGGGCAGTCATGGCGTCGACTGCCAGAAAGCGTATCCCGCAGCCGGATACTGCCTATTGGATGATTATGTACACGTTCATGAGCGCGGCCTCACGCAGAGCTATATGAAAGCTCACCCTATGCTAGGGATTCTTCCGCATGGATAGAAAGCGCTGGTTATCAGTTCGCTATAAGCTTACTTTAATGACCGCTCGAAACAACTTAAGCATTTAAATAACAACTATCAATCTAATATCTAAACAATGCTAATTGTTTGTACAAATAAAGTCATAGCTCCATTTAACTCTGGGCAACATTATTATCACTTATACTGGCCCCTTTCACGGCAGCCCCATCATCATCATCATCTGTATCATCATCATCATCGGAAAGCTTCCAATCAAGCTGATAATATTTTTTCATATTACTCGAGAGCCACTGCAAGGCGCAGCTTAGTGTACAAAAGTTGCAAGTGAAAAGCTGCTTGGAAGCGCTGCCGCGTCTGGAAATACAGATGAGTAAATAGGTTAAGCAAATGCTGGTAAGTGATAATAAGTCTAATATGGAAAAGTTCCCAAAAGATTCCTGATCATAATCATCAGCGTGTCATGTCAGATATCAAGAAATGATCACAATCTGAATAAATGTGTCTAAGAGTTTTTCACAAAGTTCAACTTTGCGGGGTTTCACTGTTCTTCTTGCGATTCTATTGGCCGAACGTAGTGATATCTCTAAACGGCAAACCGGTTCCTAAACCTTTTCGCACAGTTTAGCAATGGCCGCCGAGTGGACTCACCGCTTGACGACCATAAAGTAGTAGGTTGTATAGAGGCATCTGGAGCAGTTTGTGGTGGTGCAGCGGGCAATGGGTCCATTGTTGATATGCGCACTCATGTACGGCTCTGGCAGCAGGCGATGCAGTGCAGCATTCTCGTAAACAGGCAGTTGGCGGTTGAGTGTCTGCACCGCATGCAAACAGTCGTCGTAGAGCGTGACCTGGTTCTCCGGCGAGGGCACGGCATAGACTTTACGTGTGCCCACGGGCAGTAGCAGGCGTTTCTGAGTCTCCAGCTCTCTCACCCAAAACAGGCCCTTCTTCGAAATGGAACTGCATGGAGAAGAAATTTCATATTCTAATCCTCAGTTGGGCGGGGGTCAACTCACATGGGCGTCACTTTTTGTCTGTTATCATAGAAGCTCTGGTAGAAACGCTCATAGATCATGGGTATATAGTTGACCGAGGTGTTGTGGAAGATGCGCACATGGTTCATGAACTTGGAGAGCGCAGCCGGTAGATAAATAAGAGCGCAGCCTGCAGCAGACCAAACAAGAGAGAGAGAGAGAGATGGAGCAGTGCCTCAATTGGTCTCTTCAGGTCATGTACTCACGATCGGCGGCGAGCGACTGCAGCATGGGCAGATTTGCGATCCGCTCGGGCAGATGCAACAGTCCCTCATTGTCGCTCACATTCAGCTCGTTGAGGCGCACGCATTCGCTCAGCTGCAACGGCAGACGACGGAATTGATTTTTGGCTATATTCAGATGCTCCAAATTGCGCAAGGTGTTCAGCTCTGGGGGAGAGGCAGAGTGTGTTCGACGATGTAATTGGGTTCAAGGCCGACTGTGGAGTGGTTCGCTTACCCACTGGCAGTTCGGTCAGCTGATTGCCACTTACGTTCAGCTGTTGCAGTCGCAGCAGCAACCCCAACGTCTTGGGCAACTGCTTGAGCTCATTGTTGGACACATCTAGGAACTCCAGATTCTCAAGCATATAGATATCAACGGGCAGTTCGCTGAGATTGTTGCCAGCTAAATGGATGAACTTGAGTGTGGTTATATTCAGCAGCCATTTTGGTATGACAGATATGTAGTTCTCTTTCAGGTAGACCTCCTCGAGATCCTCGTACAGAAACAAATCCATTGGCACATCTTTGAAGTTCAGGTAGCTCCAGTGCAAGATGGTTTTATTCATTGCGAGTCGCACAGATTACACAATCTCCTCTTCCCCTTCCCCTTTTTATTTTCATTTAATTGATGCAGACGTTTTTTGATTGTTTTTGTTTGGCTTG
>JABVZX010000001.1:14949733-14961429 GCA_020883565.1 Drosophila pachea
TTGATTTCGCGATCGCCAATACGATGCTAATGCTACGTCATGCGAGCCTATTCTATATATCGATTGTGTATGCTTTTAATTTATGTATATTCCAATAATATATCGATTTTGCCAATGGTTGAATAAATACCCAATGAATTATTTTTGAAACTTTTTAACGAATATCGAAAGAAGGAAAGACTCAACAAATAATACCGCCCATAAATTTGTATGCAAAGACTTTGAGCTATAGAAATTCCTGATTCGTCAACACACACCGAAAATAACTTATGGGAATGTTTTGTACTACGTATAAGCCGAGACAAAAGTTGTCTTCTCGGCGTGTTCATTCATAAAAGTTTTAACAAATGAGTTTGCTTTGGGCCCAGTTCTCGATCACCAGGCGACGCGTACATTAGCCGAACAAAGGGAAGTGCGAAGAGTTAAATAGCCCAGCGGCATAAATTCCATTACGAGTCGGATTTTGGTTCCGTTTTTCTCAGGGCAAAGTCTGGTCAAAGAGGTGCCAAAGAACACGAGAACTACAAGCGAACTAAGCCAAGAGAAGAAGAAGCAGTACACATATATACATATGTATGTACATACATAAAAATGGTTATTCATAATCATTTGTAACGCTTAATTGTTGTCTTTGTGGTTTACCTCTTGGCTGGCTGCCTTTGTGCTTTGTTTGCCCGACCGCAAATTGTTTTTAAATTCATTTCTCGCTCGGTCTGTAGACTCTGATGCTCGGATTCTTGTGCATTTGCGGCAAATTACAAAAGCCGAATGGGTAGCCTGAGAATTTTTGATTATTGTCATTATGTATTGGTAACACAAAGAACACACACATACACACACACTCACACACACCACAGAGAACCATTTGGAAATACGAGTATTTTTCTGTGGAGTCATGTGTGAGGCGTTTCCTTCCCACCATGGCCGCCAACTCTGCTGGTATGCCCTGTACTCCCCGTACCCACAAACTGAAGGCGTCTTGGCAATGCGCACCTCAATCTCGATCTATTGTCGGAGGTATTATTCCAGGGGGGCAGGGGGTTGCTTGGCTATAGGGCAACTGCCGCGTCGCGCATACCCCATTCACCTACTCCCATTTGCTGTTTATTATTGTTGAAAATTTAAATCCGCACGCGTTCAGATTTTTGCCCTTATCCCCGACACTCGGCGCTCTGCGCCTTTTCCTGTTGCTGTTTTATTATCCTTTTGCTGGCACTTTTTTATGAGTTAAGCCAGACGCGGCTTATCTATGTGACAATGCGGTAGGCACCCAAGCGCGGGGCAGCCAGTCGGCGTGTGTGTGTGTGTGTGTGTGTGTGTGTGTGAGTGTGTGGCAATTGCTTTTATTGCCAGCCTAGCAGGCGAGCTGCTGGCATTCCTTTCCAACGCCCAACGGCCGACACCCGCCGCCTGCCATTTCATTCATAAATAAATTAAATAAAAATATTTTTTCAAGCCGCAAGCCACACAACAATAACAAATAAGAATAAAAAAAAAAACACAACAACAATGCGCGCCAGCGAAAATGTTGAACGGCAAGAAATCTGCATAATGAAGCGTAATACGCAAATGGATGCGGAGCTTCACTCGACGCGCCGAATGCCTTCCATAGATCTCCGCGCGAAGAGAGCCAGAGGGGCGGGTTAAGTGCGGTTTATGGCCCGCCCCGCTCACAATTGAATGATTTAAGGTAAACAGCATAATTATGCGCGAGAAAATCAAGCAACAAAAAGCGAACACCCAACGGAGATTACCTCTAGGAATCTGCCATAGCCGAGCGGCTCAATGCAAACAGGCGAGAGGTGAGTCCACAAAGTGCTCTCTCTTTCTCTCTATTTTTCGTATATTCAATATTATGCCAATCGGATTTTTTCACTTGCCTCTCCCGGACGGCATTCTGCCCAGATTTGTGGCCCTAAGTTCAAAGGCCAAAGCCCAGGCCTACACCCCATAGCTCTACTGCCCAGTAGAATTCGATATGCCTTTCTCTCTCTCTTTCTCCCATTGGGCGTGTTAAAAGTAAAAATAAATCAAAGAGCCATAAATTTTGGCTGCTTTGGCAATATGGGGAATTCGATACGTTCATCAAATGTAAAAGGGTTCAAGCGATGCGTTTGCTATCTATCAATAAATGTCTCTATATGAACCCGCCCGGCCCCACACAAATGCTTTATCAATGGCGGCAGACGTGGAGGACATCCGATGACGCATCCCCTTCTGCCCAGCTACAATTTAGCACACTTGTCAAAACGAAGAATGAGACGGAAGAGTGAATGCTGAATACCCTTTCCATGGCTTGATGGAGACGGAGTAGTTGTAGCTCTCCCTGTCTCTCTCTCTCTCTCTCTCTGTCTCCCCTCCCAAGGGCTGGGCTTATGCAAAGAGGCAGGCGAGTGAATTCTGAATGCCCTTTCCCGTGCATGATAAAGAAGCTGCTGTTACAGGTCGGCTGAGTAGTTCATACGACTCTTCCTCTCTCCCTTCCTCTCTCCTTCTCTGGCTGGGCTTATGAAAAATATGGCGCAAAGGGGTTAAATGACGTATGCATTGCAGCTATTTCTCTTTGAGCAATGGCTCCTGTGTTGACTTGATTTGCCTGCCGATGCCTTAGTTGGCAAAGCGGAAGTGCCGAATTTATCATAGACCGCTCCGCTGGCCGGACTCTGCTAGCGCTTTATGAGTGGCCCCCCAAAAAAAAAATATATATATATATATACAAAATTGATCAATAACGGTACAGCTAACACTAAGCAAACAAATGCTGCAGCATTTTGCAGTGCTCAAAGGTGTCCCAAAGAGACGAAGCAACTCAATCTGAGCTCAGGCTGCTTTCTGCCTCAAAGCCATCCCCGCTTTTTGCCAGTGTAATCGGGGCATACCTATTAACTGTACGTTACGATAGCAAATGCCTGTAGTTAGTCTGATGAATGCCCCGAAATTGTTGGCAAATATTTCATTTAAATTATACATAAGCAAAACTTAAGTAAATAGCAAATGTGAATAACCTTCTCTCTCTTCCTCTTTGAGTTGGGTGTGATGGGGGGAGGGGGGAGGGGGAGGAGGGCATGGACAGTGCAATAAAATATATTGTACGATTGTCTGATTATCAGAGCGACCGCAAAACAATTTAATACTAAAACCCAAACCACATGCTCCGGCACGCGCATCCCGTTCCCCTTTCTGGGCCCAACTCGAACCCGAACACAAACTCGAACCCAAACCCAGGCACTGGCCACATGCATGATAAATGCACAAAATCTGCAACAAAGTGTTAGAAACACGCACTTTCTCAGCGACACGGGGTAGCAGTACCCTCCCTCTACCTCTCTCCCTCATCCGGCCATCTCCCTGGGGTCTGGGGCTGAGGCCGCGTGCGATGCGCCCTCTGACAAATGGCTGAAACGCATCGAGTTACACGACTCAAGATTCGCAGATTACTGTATTGTTGGCCTGCCAGAATGAATACTCTATGAATATATGTGATTAGGTCCTCGACCAGGTACTGAGTCCAGTCAAAACCGCAATAAAGATAGTAATAATAGTAATGAGGAGCGCAGGGCAGCGCAATGAATGCATTCGGAATTTCTCAGGGACAATGTGGCAAAAGGATAATGTCGAAAAGCCATTAATATACCCCGAACATTAACATGCTGTTGTGACAGGCAGTCAAATGAGCGTGGCCTGGTGGAGGACCCAGCCAGCAGGCCCAGAAAAAAGGTGCAGGAAGTGCAGGCTGCAGTCCCGCCATCCCGCCATCCCGCCTTTTGTCCTCCAGCCATTTGTCCTGTCGAGCTGGCGGCTGGCGGCTGTCGGCTGTTGATGGCTGCGTCATTTACATGGAATGCAATAGATCGATTCGATATTCCTAGAAACCGTTGACATCCCTGCCGCATAAATCAACCGACACCGGGGTCGCCGCGAGGGCAGCGCCGATGTCGGGGCTTGACCCAATGGGGCTTAGACGCAGTGTCTGACGACATTTTTTTGTTATTACAAATTGCAAAGGAGCGAAAAAGGACTTTGAGCTGGCGCTGATATTGATACGATTGTGGAAGGACACTTGAGCGAGAGACCAAGTGATGAAATCCTTTGAGTACAACTAAAATAACAAGCGTCAAGTGCTTTGAGGAAAGAACATCTTAAGGTCCTTAGAAGGTAGCAAAAAGGATGCCTGCGCGAGTATCCTTTACAATTCAAGTACAGTCGGCCACAATTTACAGTTATTCAAACAGATTTACATTTTACACTTTATAAGAAGATTTCTTCACCTCCTTTAAGCTTCCTCTTCTCTCCCGGCGTCTCTATCTCGGTGTCTGCCGGGCTCTCCTTCCCTCTCCTTTGTCTCTCTCCCTTTTCTAGTGGAACCGCCTTTAGCTATCATTTTCCTTGCAGTCCCTCTCCTCTGCTCGCCCCAGCCCCCTCGTAACTGCCTCCTTCCCCTTCCGGCTATAATAGATCCCTATTGCAGCCTCATAATCCCCAGATACGCTCGCTTCGCTACCCAAGCCGGTCGCCTGTTGACCCTGGATTAGCTATGTTTGCCCACTTTGAATCTCGCCCGAAGCCGCAATGCAGCCGCAAAATCGCATAAGCTGCAGCTCGCTGGCTCGCTGGCTGGCTGGCTGGCTGGCTGTCTCGCTGGATAAATTGCAATTGAAAATCCAATTTGATAAATAGAAGCCAATAGATGCAATAAAAAGCAACGAAATGAGCTCTAACCAAATATTTTCACATTTGTGCACAAATTTCGAGCGCAAATTAGCAATATGCCCGAATTTATGAATTATGCGCAAAACGTGACAACAATAATACGATACGCCAGCCAACCCATCCGCAGACCCCGCAACATTAACCCCAGCACACATTTGTTGCAGCAGCAGCAGCAGCGAAAAAAAGCAGGGAAAACTGGGAAACAGCTGAGTAACTAAAAATGAAGCCAATATAGAGCAGAGCTATGATTACAATAAAAACTGGGCTCGGCCGAAGGAAGAAAGGAAAATGAAGCGAAAAGGGCTGCACAGGCTGGAGGGTGGCTCGGCCAACCGGCCGGAGGGGGTGTGTGTGGGGGTGGCTGCAGAAGGCGTTGCGAGTGTCATAAGTGCATAAAATGTTTTTGTGCTCGGCACAAAAGCGAAGCGAAAAGTTTAATTTGCTGCAGAGCGGACAACAGGGCCGGGTAACCAAATCCGTTTAGATCGAAAAAACATCAAGGAAAACATTAAGCGAGCGGGCAGAGCTGACCGGCAATGATCGCAGCGCAGATGCCCTGTAAAGGAAAGAAGAATATCTTCAAAAATATTCTCAATTTTCCAATCTGTCTCTGTCGTAAGCTCTAGCTGTCTTTCTCGCTCTAAATGACTGCTTCTCTTTCTGTCCCTTACTTTTTCTTAATGTAATGAAATGGTTTTTTTTCGGTTATTTTTTAAGAGTCAACGTTCAAAGCTCCTTCAAACTTGCTTTCTTTCCTTTTCATGCTTTTTCTGCCTGTCTCTTTCTCTCTCTCTCTCTCTCTCTCTCTCTCTCTCTCTCTCTCTCTCTCTCTCTGTCCCTTTCATACTTTTTTCGCTTTCGTTCTGGGTCCTTAATTGTCTATAGCCCTCGGTTTTTCTCTCATTCTATATCTCCCTCTGCATTGAACTTGTCCCACTCTCTCTCTCTCTCCCTCTTCCTTATATTTATCTATCTTTCTCTCATTCTCTGGCTCACATTGGCACCTTATCGCACCCTTTCCTTCCTACTCTCTCTCTCTCTCTCTCTCTCTATCTCTCTCTCGCGCACATTTCTTGGCTTCAATTGAAATCGAATTTCTATATTCTTTAACTCCCATCTCTCTCATCCTTCCACCCATTGACCCTTCGAGCAATGCTCAACTTTTCCAGGGTATCCGAAAATGTAATAATAAATGTAACAAATGACGCACACGCTGCTCTCTCTCTCTCTCTCTAGTTCGGGTGGATTCTGGGCGTTTGCAGTTTTAGATGAAATGCCCAGCGGCCCTGTATGAGAACCAGATATGGCTCACACACCCACACTAGCACACACACACACACACACACACCCAGCCGGAGAGTTGTATATGTGCACTTATTTGACTAATGTGTTTAATAAAAAATTACACACGTCGCACATGCGAGAGAGAAAAGTAAAAAATTGGCCGTACTTCTTCGATAGGTATGGAGGTCCGCCATATAGAGAAGGGTAATGCGTAGAACGTTGTAATACTTGCGGCTTACAAAAAATTTAGCATTTCATTAGAGGCGGGCTAAACCACCCCCGGCAGCGATCGCCTTGCACCACCCTATACTTTTTAATATTTACTAATATTGACAATACTTAAAGAATTTTTTTTTTTTTGCTTTTCGTTTCTGCCCGAGGGCGGCCAATGGGCCATGGTAACCAGAAACTTTGACATATTTATAGTTGACAATGCTGCGAGGGGCGAGGAGGAGAGAACGAAGCAGAGAATTATATGCCCAACCTTGACAATTGTAAAGTGGTGGTGGTGGTGGTGGTGGTGGCGGTGGTTGGGCGGCATCTGGATATGGCGGAGTTGGTGGTGGACGGCTTCTGGGATTTACACAATATTTTTCAAGTGCTCGGTAAAGCGAACGCCGCTCGGGTCCCCTGGTGACTTATTAAGGGTTGCATTTAGCGGGCTTTTCTGTCATTTTATATGCAAATTGGATTAAAAACGAAACCCGCAGTACGCACACACTCACACACACACACACACACTCGCACACACACAGTCGCACACAGAGACAAATTCATATCTGTCCAGTCGCATTTTCTGCTCGACGCGTTCACTAAATTAGCATTCATCTTATTGGCATATAATGCCATAAATAATGCTGCAGCTGAATGTATCTACAATACGCTTTATTAACTGGGAAATGCTTTTGATGTCAACGAATTTTCATTGCGCATTTCTGGCTGAGCGTGCGTTCGTGCGGGGGGTGGGGGGAGTGGAAAAACCTAAGCCTATCAGGCCGATTAAATTTCCTTATTTTCAAATTTGATTAGAGGCTGTGTTTTTCGGTTGCCAAGCTTTCGTCCTTCAATTAGACGCTGCGAGAAGAGTCCGTCGGTCGAGCTGAATTGAAATGGCTTGATATGTATATAAATATTGATAATAATTTGATGAATTCACGAATTAAACAGACGCTGGAAAAAACCCGATTTCGGTTTATAAATAAAAGCTGATCAGCTGTATAAATATGTCATTAAATCAGAATATGAACTATAATTTGAGTTGGATTGCCTCGATGATATATATATATATATATATGTATGCATGTACATTGTTTTATCTATTTGATTATGGCCGTCATGGCGGGATATTATTAACTCAATTTAACTATGGCACGTTTCATATTTATTTGGTATCGAGCTGTGGAGCGGGCCACAATGAAAGCAATTTGTGTGTACCTAAAAAATATGTCATAACTCTGGACAAAAACAAAGCTGCGAGAGTGAGGGAGAGAGGGACAGAAGTGGGAGTGTGTGTGTGTGTGTGTGTGTGTAGCTATGGAGCTGCTTACAGTTGGACTATTAAACTAATTTCCAGTTGTCATTGACAAGCACGCACACGTCCTGCTCTGACAGGGAGTGGAACCGGCCTGACCCCTCCTCACTCACCTCCTCAAACACAGCACGCACACACACACACACACACACACACACACAGAGAGGCCTATCGCATAGAAGAAGAAGAGCCGGCAAAAGCATTTCAACTATGTTAAAGTTGGCAGCCTCTAGCTGCCGATTGGAGCAACCTTGTAACATCCTGCCGCCTGGCATTCACTCAGAATGCTGATGAATGCTGGCGCTGTGTCGCAGTTGCTCCCCCCTGCCCCCCTCCCCTTACCTTCCCGCTGCCATGACTTGCAAATTAAGTTGGCTTTGTTGCCAGGATGTGCCAGCAAAAGAGAGACACCCAGAGAGAAAGAGGGAGAGATAGAGAGGGGAGGGGGGTGTCCTACCTGAGCTAGCCGCCTGCTGTGCCTCGTAGGCATTTTTGGGGCCCAGTTGCCATTGCACAAATTCCATATTTACTGTCAATGTTAATTGCTTCGAATTGCACTAAAGTGTTGACTTTTGTGCCCCACACAGGAAACTTGCGTTCCACATGCCACGCATGCTGCTGAGCGCTGTCTCTCTGCCTCCTGTGCAGCGCCAGCAGACTCATGACTGCTGCAATTTGGTCAGCTATTTAATGACGACATATCGGACAGCACTTCCAATTATGCAATTGTTTGCCCTGGCTCCATTTTGACTGGATATCTTGCGCAGTGTGTTTATACCAAATTGTAGCTCGCCCAGGAGAAGCCAGTTCGTATGGGAAAACTGTTGGAGGAATTTCATTAACTATGACTAAGAATTTGAGTGGTTTTCCATTTGATTTCCATTTAAATTTCATGTCTATCAGACCACTCAAAATATTTATAATTTCTCATTTCATTTACCTCGCATTGCAATTCTCAACTGGTTCCGAATCGGAATAGTACATATGCATTACTCGGTTTTGATTGTAATTCGCAACTTGTGGCAGCTTCAAATATTGTTCCAGTTAATTTAGATTAGAATTCCCCAACTTGGCATTTATAATGGTGTCTGTCTGCAGTTAATGCTTGATTAACTCTTTGTAATTGTCTGCTTTATTAAGTGTCGATTGCAATTCTCAACTGGTTGCAGCCGGCGTATATAAATGGGCGGGCATTTGTTGAATATAAAAAAAATATATATATATATAGTGTTTCTCATTCCCAATTGGATAGCAAGTGCCCCTATCCAGCAGCGCCTCGCATTGGCCTCGATTCGATTCCATTTTAATCGGCCTATATATATGCATTTAATCCCGTATCCCATGCCAGCTCTCACTTTCAATGTATTTATTTGTCTAAGAATTGTTTTTTTGCACTCTCTGTCGTGTCCCTCAGTCGTCCTTTGTGACGGGCAGAAAATGGAGCGAATGATACGAAACCAATTCACACTGAGCTGAGCTCGTTGCTCACTTACAGGCCATCGCCGCCCGGGCATCATTTGCCGCTTAAGGCGGCAACACATGTCGGCTTAGTCGGAGCCCGTCTCCTGTGCTGGCCCTGGAACACGAGCTGGGTGTCGGATTTTCGAAATTCAGGAACTCAGTTGGTTAAAGACATGTGGCGCACATCCCCCCTCCCCGGTGGCATTGTCAAATGTCGCCTTAGCCGGCTCGTCTCGTCTTACGCGCTGTGTTAATTATACTAATTGCACTAAATCACTTGAAAATTTCATGGACTGGCTCAGCGAAGGCAGCGACAAAAACGATGGCAATGTGTCTTGGTAAAAAATAGCCGAAATTAGGGCGTGTCTTCAGTCTGCGTGAGAAAAATTTGTCGAAGGAAGCGCTGGTAATCCTGCCACTTCTCAGCTAGCTAGCATGCTGTACTCTCATTTTCTTCTTTTTTTTCCTTTTTTATTTTTTGCCTTGCATGTGGTACCTCAAAATAAATTACCAAATCTTAGCTGGGATAATACTCAAAAAGAATGTTTTCTCTCGAAAATAAAATAATTAATGGCAGCAGACTAAGGCCCAATGAAACGCCTACCAAAAGCCTCTGAGCTGACGTGAAGCCAACTCAAGGAGCAGACTGCGAGAGGAGTCCAGGATATGGCATGCAAATATTGGCTCAGCTCTTGTGAATCGCAAACAGTTTTGCTTCGATGGAAATCAATCGAAACGCATACTTCACGTTGAATGTTCTGCCGTGCCAGAGTAATTACTCTATGCGATTCGAGATGCAACCCTGTGACCGGTGCTTGCCGCATCTTCTGCAGCTTCTTAACGCCTCCTTCAGCTGGAGGCGAGCTTCCATTGTGCAGACACAAGCGGCCGCCTGTCGAGAGAGGGAGAGCCACAACCACAGCCCCGCAAGCCCACATGCGAGTGTGTGTGTGTGTGTGTGTGTGGGTGTGGGTGTGCAGTCCATGCAACCCATTAGGACAGACAGAGAGCGCCTACAAGAGCCCGGGCAACCTGTTTCCTGTGTTGCGCCAGATCTGGCACGCAGTGTGAGGCCATGTCGTGCATTTTCACAGAATTTATACCAATTTGTGCGCAACGTTAATAACAGTAAAAGGCCTATAACAATAACCCACATCAATACGGCGGCACGTAGTCGCCGCACGTGGTAAAGGCAAAAGGACTTGCCCCGCTGTGCGACAAACAAGGTGAGTAGGTAAGCTGGCGAGAATGCAATCAGCAGCAGCCGGCAGCCGGCAGCAGGCAGCAGGCAGCAGGCCTGCGTGTGTGCATGCACCACCCACACCAAATCCTCATCAGGCTGGCATGCAACCCTTACCGGAGCCCCAGTTCATGCCAATCCATCCACAGCCACCCACCGTCTCCGCCCCGCATCGCCAACAATGGGCATTGTAAGCCGGCGAACGCGTGTCCAAAACACACGCGCGGCATCTTTGACGGTCCCTGGAATTGGGCACGGGTTAGCCGGGCAGAGTCTCTCGGAGTAGTGGGTACTCGGTAGTGGATACTGGGTACTCCTCCCGTCTCTCACTCATTATATTTGTGCATTGACTTTGCATCGTCTTTGCTGCTGCTATTTGCACAAGTGTTCCATCCTTTTGCGCTTTGAACAACAATAAAAGAGATTAATAGATGTGGGCTCAGCGTGGATTGTGGGTTGAATAACGGGGTGTTCGTACGATTCGACGGGCTGGATGCCCAGCCGCATAGCATGCACAATAATTGGTGCCTAAAAGGCTTGCATATTTCTGTCTGCGGGGGTGGCACACAAACTCCCCCCTCTCGCTCTATATCTTTCTCTATCTCTCTCTCTCTCTCTCTCTCTTGTGTCCATGGCAGTCGGCAACAATGATCGATCTGCAAAATATTTCAATTTAATGAATTGCGTGCACGGTGCGTGCTGAAAGGGTTGAGTCGCATGGCACAGTGGGGCAAACTCTGGGATATCTAAGAGAATGCCGCAAATAACGGAATAACGATAATGATAATGAGAATAATGATGATAATAAAGCTCAAGTCTTTCAGAAAAGTTTTCTCTTCCAATACTTTTCTAAGGGATTTCTTTGCTACATAACTGAAGCAAATAAACCTATCGAATACTCTGCCTATGTCCTTATACCGATTATATCCTTTGCAGACCGGTCTCAGCCTACCCACAGCGGACTCTGGTCTGCGCATTAACTGTAACTTTAACACACTTATCGCTTATCGCTATTAATGACCAAATATGCGGCTCAAATGTGCCGCTTATGAGCCGCTCATCACGAGGATAATGTTATCCTGGTGGTTGCCTGTCAATCAAAACGCAAAAGGGTTGCCTTTCACCTCGGGTGCCACTCGACGCCCGGCTCTGATAAGAAGATGCTGCAGGCACATGCCACACAATGCCAGTCAATTTTCCGTGGAAACTCCAGCGATCTGCCCCGCCCCGCCACGCCCCGTTCGCTTTATACAATTGTCAAATATGACAGTTAAATGTTGACGCTCGAGTGCGTGCGAACTGACAATTTTTACCTGGCAAATCGCGCTCCTTTTCCATTATTTTTCATTTTTTATTCTTATTTTTTTTTAATTTTCACCGCTTTTTGGCCGTTTTCCCAAAATATTTTCCGCTTTCCACCGCTTGGCACATAATTTAGTCATTTCATTTGAAATGCTCGGTTGAGTTTTG
>JABVZX010000001.1:15024848-15034882 GCA_020883565.1 Drosophila pachea
GTGGTTTAAAGTATTTAGGCATAATGATTAGCCACTCATTAATTGTTGTTGGAGCCGCTTGATTTGACTAATTGAATTGCTTCAAAGCAGCCACTCTTACGTTGGCCCCGCTTTATTGACACACTACAACTAAATCGAAAGTTTTGATTGAATTTCATACGCCCCGTGGTACGCGCTCACTACAGAATCGCACAGCAAATGCAAGGCCTTCGATGGCCGTGATGATGATGGTGATGTGGGGGATGTCCAGGTCCGTGATGATGATGTGGGGGAGGTCCAGGTCCATGATGATGATGCGGCGGCGGTCCCGGCCCGTGATGATGATGCGGGGGAGGTCCAGGTCCGTGATGATGATGCGGCGGCGGTCCCGGCCCGTAATGATGTCCGCCATGCGGTGGTCCACCATGTCCATAGCCAGATCCTCCTCCGTATGGCGGTGCCATCCCGATTCCCAAGCTAGATACCTTCACGTACGATCGGCGTCAGTTGCAGACGCCCACTAAGCCCTTCTCTCAATTGCTCTCGGCTTTCATGCTCATGCTTTATATATATATATTATATATTGCTCTGATAAGCACATTATCTAATCTCGAGTATATTTTACTAATCAATAGATAGTCCAAATATTTGGGAGAACTACGTGGCCTGAGTCAGATTAATTAGCCATGTAAATAAAACGGAGTTCGCTTTTAGTCAGACGCAGAAAAACCTCGGAAAAGCCTGATCAAGGGGCTACCTTTGGGCTGATAAGAATTTGTTGGCTAATTTCAAGAATAAAGCCAAAACCGAGAATTATACAATTTTATACACTTTAACAAATAAACCTTTGATGAATTTGGATTAAATTGCATATGAGAAAACAATGGAAAATCATTTTTTATAGGGGGGAATGTACAATTAACTAATTGACTTCATTTTTTTTTACCTCTTTAAGAGGGCTTAAAAAATATATTGTAAATTAAATAAATACGCGTATTTATTCTTTTATGCTTTTTTTTAATAAATATGTTTTTTATGGCATTTCACACTTATCATATAATGCATATATACTTAAATATATGTATATATATGTGCAGATATATAAACTGCATATATTCCTTATATACTTTCACAGATCACAACACTGGAATGCACCTTAACGAGGCTCCGGCCGTGGTCCGTGATGATGGGGCGGATGGCAAGGATTGTGAGGAGGCGGCAAATAATCGGGACGCGGCCAATGCTGGTGCGGCGGCGGTTCGTGGTGGTGCGGCGGAGGACAATGATGGTGCGGCGGCGGTTCGTGGTGGTGCGGCGGAGGACAATGATGGTGCGGCGGCGGCGGCGGTTCGTGGTGATGTGGCGGAGGTCCGTGGTGGTGTGGCGGCGATCCATGGTGTGGAGGGGGTCCGTGGTGGTGCGGTGGATTGTGATGGTGCATTTTGCTTCCTTTTCTACCCGGATCACTAAGCTTGGCGAACGTCTGGCGGCACTTTTGGCAACTGAATACACTCTGACTCCCGGCACAAGCTTTATAAATACTTAGTAACTTTTTGTATGGTCCCTCGATAAGAACTATCTAATCAAAAGGGGGTTTGTCGTCCAAATCAATTGTTTACCCTTGGAGCTGGCTGGCTCATTATATCATGTCTATTAGCAAATATTTTGGAAACCTAAACATTTGTCATCGACGGCTTTGGTGAAATACCCAGAAAAGTTACCATTTTTAACGGGCTTTACGAGAAGTACCTAAAACTACCGTACCGTATCCGGGTCTGCCTCTCGCCTAAAATACGAACCGACCACATAAGCTGGCTTCGCACTTGGGAAGTGTACTCAAGGGTGCTCGGGGTGTACTTGAGTCTGAGCCGGAATTGACTTGAGCCTATTGGCCATCTATTTAAATTTTCCCTAAGCGTTTGCTTCACCCAAATTTAGCAGTTTTTTAATCGTCATTTAAGCAGAGTTCAAGTAAGGCTTCTGATTATAGATACTCCCGCTTTGAGTGCACATTCAAGTATTTCGCTCGCATGACCTAACCAGCTAACTAGCCAAACTATCGGAAAAGCGAACCGAACGAAAATGCGACCCACTTGGAAACTGAGTAGATGCCCTACAAAAAAAAAAAAGAAAAAGAAAAAAAAAAGCGGAGCCAACCAACACACACGCGTCTGCACGCGGCGAGAGAAAAAACTCGCAAATAAGTAGGAAAAATGGGAGGAGGCGAAAAAAGAAAAAGGGCAGCGGATTTGGCTTTTTGAATTCAATTAATTTTATCTGCATCAATTTAGCCTTTATAATCGCATCAGAGTGCGCCACATACTCAGGGCCAGAAGCAGCAGCAACCGATAAAATCCGCCCAAAAAAAGGAACAAAAATAACAAAAAAAAAACCCCACTCGAACTGCTGTTGCTCGTAAAATGTATAAAGTCATTGCAAAAGCCAATTTGTATATCAGAGAAGGCACTACGATGGAGGCCCGACGATTATCAAAATGCGAATATGGCACAGAGCGCCAGCGAAACTTACTTAAAATGCCCTCAGCTAAGGGTTGGGCATGCCAACTGGGGGCTCACTGTACGGAGCTCGAGGCTAAGCGCTGAGGGCTAAGGGCTGTGGGCTGAGGGCTGTGGGCTGCGGGGCTCTGGCCACGTTTTCTTCATGGCAACAATTACATTTCACAGATTTACGTTTCATGGGGATGGCGCTTAGGTCGCGTGTGTTGCATGCTATTAGTGTGCGTCCTTTATTTGGCTTATGGGGCTTACATTACCGCCAACTTCTCAGTTCGCAGTTGTGAATTCTCAGTTCTGGGTCCTGGCAAGTGGAGGGAGTTCAGGTGGGGAGTGGGTCAGGCAACTGGCTTTCGCCTGTCGCTGATGTGTGCCGTCTAAATATGAGAATGTTGTGTGAAAATGTTTAAAATCCACGCGACCTAATGCTTAACACGCCAGTGGACTAGGCCAGGGGCGTACCCAGTGGGGGTCCTTAGGGATAGGTGTCCTTAAGGCTAAGGAGGGTGATGGAATAGAGAATGATATACTTATCAGAATTAAGTAAACTGTCTTACAAATATTCTTAAATTCTGTTAAATACTAGAAAATACTAGAAAATACTAGAAAATACTAGAAAATACCAAAAAATACGCATTACGTATACGAGAATTATATTTAGAAATCTTCTAATCTTCACTTCTATACTGCTTCCCTTTCTCTCTGCCTCTCAATCTCTCTCTCTCTCTCTCTTCTTGACTTTCTTTCCAGTCCCTCTCTCAAGAGCTTCGCATAACCACTTTGAATCCCACTTTATCTCTTTCTCCTACTCTCCTCTCTCTCCCACACTCCTACTCTGCCTCTCTCTTTCTTTTTCTCTTTCATGTTTCCCTTCTCTATCCGTATATCCCTAATTTGCAGCTTCTTAGCTGTCCCTCTCTCTCGAAACTTCAACTACTATCTCCCTTGTTCTCTATCTCTCTCTTTCTCTCTCTATCTCTGTCTTCCCCTTTCCCACTCACTCGCACCTCATGCAGCCTTCAAGTAAATTTCCGTTCAGACCAAAGTCGGGCCCCCTCCACTCAGCCAAACTCTGAGCTACGCCTCTGCGGACCCAAACAAGCTGCGGTTAGGCACTGCGGAAGGCGTGGTTGACGTCCACTTTTGCATACCCACACAATGGCGTGTGAGCAACAACAACAACAACAACAACAACAGCCGCAGTATGCAGAAGAAAAAAAGTGAAAAAAGGAAGTAAATAGTGGAAAAGGCATAAATAATAGCAAATAATACGGCGACAATGCGCACAAATTTGCCGCTAAAGTGTAGTCATTGTCGGCTCGCATGTGTACGGTTGTGAGTGTGAGTGTGAGTGTGAGTGTGTGTGTGCGTGAGACAGCCAAAAAGTGGGCGGGACCTCGGGTCTGGTCACACTCGAGTTGCCATTTTGCATGAATTCGCTATTTAAATTTATTATACATTAGATTTATGTGCGCGTTGAGTTGGCACCCCGCGCCTCTGGCCCCTCCGCCCCTGCGTCCTCTCGTCTACGAGCCCCACTCTGGCCGGAGCTAGACGAGCGACGCCTACGACTCTTAACACTTATCATTGGCCCTTTTGTGGTCGCTCTTGAGGCTTTAATTTCAACACGAGCAACGGCTTTCACATAATCCCTAGCTGAAACCTATGCCAGCCCGGGTGTGTATTAGTGTGTGTGTGTGTGAGGGTGTGAGGGTGTGTGTTTTAAGTGATTTCTTACACTTGGCTGAGCCACTGGGCATGCACAATTATTATTATGAAGCCAATCGCACGATGATATGGTACCGCTCCTGCAGCGCCTCCTGTGTGTGTGTGTGTGTGTGTGTGTCTGTGTGTGTGTGTGCCACTTCTGTCACATGACTTGCGGTCGAGTGGAATTTCTCATAATAATTATAATAATACCATAGCCATATGGCTAGGTGCTTATTTGAAGTGTGACTGCATTCAAAGTTGAAACGGAAAACGGAAACGGAAACCCGCACGCTTGTCCCACAACACGCAGAGTATAACGGATCGAGGTGCACTTATGTAAAAACTCACTTAACTGTAAATTGCATTCAAATTGGCAAGTCGTGAGCCAAAAAAAAAAAAAAAAAAAAAAACGGATATGATTATATCCGGGCAGGTCTAGTAGGCCACCCCAATCGATATAAGTCAACATTCTGGATTTTTAGTTCAGTTTGATCATTTTTGCCGTTCTGTAACGTTCCGAAAATAATTTAATAATTTTTATTTTCGTATTCTTAGAGGAATTTTAATACTTTTTAACAGTAAATAATATCGAAATTTGTAGCAAATTAAATACAATTATGGGCACTGTAAGTCAACCGGAGGAAGGAGAGGGAACTCTACCACCATGGATGAAAATGGATTGGGGACCAAAAGTCGAGCATAATATCTATAGAGACTGGGGCATTTACTATAACAGACTGATGCGGGAAAGTCAGACCCTGCACTATTTGGGCAAGGCTTGTGAACTGGGCGAAAATGATTGGCCCACTCTGTACAAGTTGAGTTTGGCTAGAAGCAAGGCAGCGGATATTGATTGGGCTCTGTTGGATGCCATTAATGCTGAGGGTGCGTATACTTGATATTTGGGTAAGTGGGTTAATTCAGGTCTGTTTTTTCGCACAGAAATGGCCCGTAACGATACGGGAGCGAATGGTCCGATCAATCTGCAGATATGTGATTACATGTTTTGTCTCAATCAATTCGAGAAGAGTTGTTATACACTGCACCAACACACCAGATGCTTCAAAGGTCTTATGGTCAAGAACTTTGAGAAACTCGTTTCTGTGGTAAGTAGAGCAGTATTCTAGTATGAGCGAGAAAAAGAAAAGAAACATGATTAAATTCCAGGTGAGTGATACAATAAAAGATACCACTGGCGATGCTCTATCACCGTTCTATCGGGATTACTTTAAATTGGTGCAAAAAGTTAGCGCTATTAATAAGGAGAAGGAAAGAATCGATACTCGTCCGATGTGGAAGCAGTTGAAGGATCTGGGCAAATGCGATGTGCTTAGCATACCAGAGGAAGAGGTGGGTATACTTATGTACTGCATGACTCTCTCACATGGTTTCTAATATATGTACTGGTAGGAAGAGAATCTATCTCAGCTGGAATTGGCGCGCAGAAAGCTCGCCTATAACGTAATTAATCAGACCTATTTGAATAATTCGTGGATCGATGTTCTCTTCATGAAGCAGTTACGTCGTAATCCAGATCTATTGCTTGACTACTGCAAGAATTCCAGAGAATATCTCGACAATTTGACCACTAAGCGATACAGTATCATACGGCGATTTATAGTTAAGTATCCATTCAATATGCAAAGCTATTCGCTATCTAAATTCCATATTCTTGTTGCTTTTTACCTTAGAGAATGATCCACAGCCGTACTCCCCTTTACTACATTAACTATCTGAAATTCACGAATAAGAAAATGCTTGAGAAGCACAAAGAGGCCAACCTCAATCGCATTCAGTATAAGACACATCGCAGAATGATACGCGATCTGCGGCATATCAAGGAGCTACGACAGAGTGGCGCAGTCAAGGTAATCCATATACATATAGTTATCAGCTCAGCTCAGCTCAGCAGCTATTTGTTATTACTGAAATGCAGGAACTATCGAGCTTTATCGAGAAAATAATGGGCGATTATTATGTGATAAAAACGAAACGTGTGATGTGCTGGCGTTTCGAGTTCTACAACGAGGTCTACAATAGTCTGGCCCTAGCTTTAGTCGGGCAATACCAATTGCCGCACAAATACAAAAGATTGCCGCCACTTAGAAAACTTTTGCTGTTGAACTCCGACAAGATTGTAGATGCTCCAGTTTTCGTATTCGGCGATCGTTCCACATATCAGGATGGCGATGTCCAGTCACCAGCGATGCTGAAAAGAAGGTGAGACCAAAGTCGGGTAAAATAGATCATTTTTTAAGCATCTGCCGCTGCATCTATAGGGAACTGGTTGCACGGCTAGAGAGCCGCATTCGATTTGCACGATATTCGATAGAGAAATGCTATCTATATCATCAGATTGGAAATAGCTTGTTGGCCCAGGTACGCTACGGCGAGTGCTGTTTCTCTGCACGCAAGGCTATCAAAGGTAAATTTCGATTTATCTATACTATAGAGCATCTATATATATGTGTATCGGTTGGCATTGTTCATTCGCAGAAAGTCAAAACTGTAACAGCCTGATCTGGAAATTCCTCTCCATTCTGCTGATAATCAAGGCCAACGTCATGCAGAATAAGATTGAGAATACGCTGGAAGCCATCCAGGAGGCAATACCCGTTGCTACCCAGCTCAAATCTCCGGAACTTGTCAAATTTTTGGAGACTTGTCACAGTCTCACCGACTTGGATATGCAAAAGAAACTAGTGTCCCTTAGCCGATTCAGTGTCATGGTACCTACTATTGACGTAGAGGACAATGACTGACCTCACCAGATGTTGGATGACGAGAAATTACAAGAATAACTAAGTGTATATATATAAATACGTGTAGATGTATATATATATATGGATTTTATAGAAAAATAAATTTTACTTATAAATATTTGACAACAATTTTCTCTGGATTATCTTTATCTTTCTTTATGGCTAAGAGCACAGCAGGCTGAAAGTGTTTCCTAGATTTGTTTATCTTTTACAAATATATGTCAAAGGCTACTTTCTACGCTTTCTTTCGCGCTTTCTCTCGCGAGAATCGATCTAGTAGGCCTTGATTTGTCGTTTTCGGCTAGACTGTAGTCGAAAATTGGATTATAATTCAGTAGCTTTACACAAACGGCGGGAAACGGTTCAACACAATACTAAAATAATAAAAAAACAAACATATAACGCATTGGTTTTTATAACGGTTTACTAATAATATTTACAAGATTTTATTAATTCATATATTTGAGAATATCAACCATTTGTAAAAATGACTTCCATAGTGGGCCATGTACCCCAAGCGAGCATTGATGGAGCTATTCCTGTATGGTTCAAACTGGACTGGAGCCCCGAGGTCGAGCATGACATCTATAGAGATTGGGGCACATATTATTTCAGTCGTCATCGCGAGAATTTCGCTCTGTACTATTACTCCAAGGCATTGGATATCGATACTAACGATTATAAAACTCTCTTCCGTCGGAGTCAGGTGCAACGGACGGCGGCACGTATCGATCAGGCGCTGAACGATGCTCGAATGGCGGCAAGTGAGTAGATAGATGAATGAATGCACAGTTGAACGAATGTTTGTGTGAATAAAAGTGAATGCGCGAGTGAATGAATATATGAGAGTGAGTGAGAAGCGAATATCACTTGACAGAATAGAGTATGAGAGAAGGCTGAAGGCTGTGAATGAAGGAGGTCCATTCAATGAGTCTAGCTAGTTTACTAGATTGAATTGTTGGGTAACCCATCTAACCCATCTACGTAGAAATCGGTGCGGACAAACTCGGCGCAAACTACCCGATCAATATGCAGATATGCGATGCACTGTTCGAGTTGAACAGGTTCGAGATGAGCACCTGTGAGCTGCATGACAATATACGCCGGTTCGTCGGGGTGAAGGCCAAGGACTTTCAGACGCGTCTCTTGGTGGTAAGCTATTGACAAATATATATATATATATATACAGAGAGATATACTGGAAACCCCATTTCGTGCTAGGTGAATGATGTGATCGAAGATGTGACTGGAAAGGCGATGTCAACGTTTTTCTTGAAAAATCAAAAGCTGGTTCGACGTGTCAACGACATAAACAAGGCCAAGGCGCTGGTTGATTTGCGTCCGCTATGGAAAATACTGAGAGATCAGGGGAAATGCGATGTAGTCAGCATACCAGAAACAATAGTACGCATAGAAAATATTAGCCCAGAGAATCCTTTTCAAACAGAAATTTTTGACTTTCAGGAAGAGCTTCTGTCGCCGTTGGAAGTGGCGCGCAGAGCGCGTGCTTTCAATTTGATACATCAGAACTATCTGAACGATTCATGGTATGATGTGCTCTTCATGAAGAACCTGCGAAACAATCCCAGCCTGCTCTTGGATCAATGCAAACGCTCGAAAAGCTTTCTGCGGACTCTAGCCTTCAACCAGTATGACATTATCCGGCAGTTCATAGTGGGTATCGAGTGGGATAGCCCAGGATACAGATTATCTATTGATCTTTTTTTGCCTTTGTCTAGAAAATTCTGCAAAGTCGTAGTCCGCAGTACTACATGAGTTACCTCAAATTTCCCGACAAGAAGATGTTGGAGAAGAATAAGGAGGCGTATTTATTCCGCATTCAATACCAGACACATCGCAATATGATACACGATCTCAAGCACATACGAAAGCTGCGAAAAGCCAAGGACACTAAGGTGCGGGCGACACATCTTTCGATATGGAAAACCTGTTGGTTTTCCTTCTATTTGAACGATTCGCATATATTTCAGGCACTCGCTGTGTACGTCGAGAAGATCATGGGCGATTACTATGTGACGAAAACGAATCGTGTGATGTGCTGGCGCTTTGAATTCCATAACGAGGTCTACAACAGCCTCGCCCTGGCACTCTGCGAACAATATCGTGTGCCGAAGAGCTTTAACATGACTTCGCGCGCCATGTTACAGCTGCTGCGCCTGCCCGTCGATAAGTTAAAGGATATAGTGCCGTTCGTATTTGGCGATCGGTCGACGTACCAGGAAGGCGAGGACGATTCCGAGGGCAGAAGGAGCAGGTAAAATCGAAATAATTAACTGCCGGGTCAGTTCATCAACTATAATTGATTGAAATATTCAGGAGATTGATGTCGCGTCTGGAAAAACGAATGAGATTTTCCAAATATTCGATTGAGAAGTGCTATTTGCTGCATCAGCTGGCAAATTTGCATTTGGCGCAATTGCATTACGATGAATGCTGCTTCACTGCGCGCAGAGGCATAAAAGGTTAATATATATTCTCATAGATGTATATATATATATATAATCAGTATATGTTGTGTTCGTGTAGAATCCCAGAACTGCAACAGCATTATCTGGAAGTTCCTGTGCATGATTGTCACGATCAAGGCAACGACTTTGCAACACAAAGTGGAGCGCACAAAGGATGCCTTGGAGGAGACGATGCCAATTGCCAAGCAGCTAAAGTCGCCGCGTCTCGTTAAATTTATTGAATGCTGTTTGATGTCCACGGAGGATGAGTACAATAGAAAGCAGAGCTCGATAGCCAGCCAACGGGCTAGCAAAGCATCCACAGCACTCTCAGTTCAAGGTATGGGAGCTTAGTTAAAATCAACGGATGAATGTGATAATGAAAATGCTTGTAAAACAAATCTGTAAAGGTATCAATCAAACCATAAAATATAAATCGGCCAAATGGGGCACGAATATAATGAGAATCGGAAAGGGGTTTTCATTTGAGTTCCTTGAGTTGCTTTGCATCAGCCTCAAGTAGTGAAAAGCACGTGAATTGGGAATGCCTTTGGGCATGACGTCATCAAAGAAGTCGGCCCTACAAGGTCTGTTCAAGGACC
>JABVZX010000001.1:15280729-15324598 GCA_020883565.1 Drosophila pachea
TGAATGAATTCCGTAATATTCTTTAAAAATCAATGAAATTCACATAGTATAACTAAGACTGAAACTTTCACATTTATTTGTGTCCTTGTCTTCATCCTCACGATACCAATATAAACATATTAATTTTATAAATGCTATTAGTTAGGAAAGGTCAGTTGGAATCCTCAGAGCTGTCGCTGTAGGCTGCTAAGAGAGATAACCCAGCCGGTGCTGTAGCCTTTTCCGTAGCTGAATCTGTTGTTGGTGCCGGTTTAGAAGTCGCGGTTGATGCTATCTCATTTGTACTTGCTGCAGGTACTGCAGCTGCTTCGGGTTTTAACTTTGCTTCAGCTGCATGCGTTGCTGTGGCTCCTGATGCTGCTTTACTTTCCGATGATACTTTGGGCCTCACCAGCACCAGCGGCGTTTTGCGTTTAACTAGCTGGGAACCAACAGAAACTTTGTTTGGCGCTGCCGTGGTAGTAGGCTTTGTCAGTTTCGCGGGTGTTGACACAACGTCCTCCTCCTGAACCTCCTCTATAATTTCCTCCGTAACAATTCGTTTTGTGTTTTCTGATTTATTTTTAAAGTTTACGGATCTGTTAAATGAAATTTACGTTTATTAATTTGTTTTTGTTTAGATGCATGGCGAACATACTTAACAAACTCATCATCCTCACGCTCTTCCCGCTCCTGTCGTTCACGTTCTGTTTCCACTGAATTGTACTGTTCCAACATGGTAGAATAGTCCACGGTTTGTTGCCGCCTATTTAGATCGCGTAATTCTTCCAAACTCTCCAGCATTTCTATTTCATTCCGTGACTGTTGCGTTCTATTCTCTAACAACTTCATGGGATTGTTCGCCTCCTCTTCTCGTGCCTCACGCTCCTCACGACGTGCCTGTTCCTCGGCAAGTTTCAGTGCCATAAAGTTTCTTGTGGCTCCCGCCTCGATCTCGTAATCCGTGTTCTGTGGATCCGTTTTGAACGAAATCTCCTGCAGGCATCTCGTGCACTTGATGTAGAATCTATAGATGCGTATACCCAAATACGTTTCATTCTCTACATCTTCCTTTCGGGCGTTAAACTTCTTTCCTTTGTAAATATATTCCCCACAAGTTTTACAACGCATATTAAAAGGCGCCATCAATCGGACTGTGTATTGCCGATTCTTTGCTAATTTCATGCGCGGTATCTTTGACGGATCAAAGTCCGGCGGGTAGTATTTCTAGAAAAAACATAATACTTGATCTAATGGTCATTTGGCAAAGCAGTTATACTTACATTTAAAACTTTGCGCTCAGACATTTTACAAATTCACTAAATGCAAACGTTGTAAATAAATGTTTATGACTTCTTCAGGAAAATTTGCCATTCACACGGGATGTTCACCGTATACGATAGGTCTCCGATAAATACGTAATGCACTTAGGGAAGTGCGATAACTTATTTCATTACGCTGTAATTCAAATCAAACTTGCTAGTTCTTCAATAATATTCTACGGTGTATATAATAAAAGAATCTATACTCGCGAGTTTAAAATTCATGGTATATATATACATATTTATTTTTACAGTATAAAGATTTTGCGTTATACAACTCTCTTTGGCTATTATTGCTGTTAAATATTAGGTGTATAATACAATAAAATACATACATATATATTTTTTTAAATTATATGCATGACGTCACGAAATGCTCATAAAATTATATGGTGCACTCTCCACTGTTATTGCTTGGCCGAGAAAGTCCATTTTGCTCCGGCTGCTCATGCAATGAGTCCAAGTCCTTCGATTTACGTAGACCACCAAACCTTGACGGCAACTGTAACGCTGACGATTGCTTAAAGCATTCAGGTAACTCCGGATCGGGCGTATCTAGTACCGTGGTCGCCTCTATACGATCAGTATCTGGGAAACTGACCTTCTTAGGCGCGGGTACTGGCGACATAGGATCGGTTTTGTTGCGCGCATCTAGCTTGAGTGCGGCACGTGGAATCTTATGTTTCACCAACTCGTAAGTGCAGCTATAGAGAAAAGCATATTGCTGTTGAGTCTGCACCATCTTCATACGCTGAAAGTTTACCAATAAATATACATAAATCTACTTATATAATGGTTAAGGATATATACCTGGAAACGTAGTTTCTTAACAGTTTCAAATATGTTAATTTTGGATTCGCTCTTCAACCGTTGCATTATCAAGTCCAGCCCTATAAATGTGCCTGTACGACCAACTCCCGCACTGCAGTGCACCACAATGGGTGAGTACGTCGGACGTTTCTCTGCTTTTACCTTTTTAACAAAGTGAATCAAATGATTGGGATCGTCGGGAACGCCATGATCAGGCCACTTTTTAAAGAAGAAATGTATGACTTTCTCCTTGAGACCATATTTGTCATGGACTACAGTCAGTTCTGTTCGATCGTAGATCTCAAAACTTTCCTTGGACTTTATTGTGACGCTAACACCGCGCATATTATAGGGATAATACTCGTGACATTTGATCTATCCAAGATGCGGAAATATAATATACGTGATAATGAATTAAACAGATAACTGGGATGTGAATATACTAACAGTGTTGCCTTCACGGAATTGTGTAACCTGGACAATGACTCGAACATTGTGCTGCAATATCATGCGCCAGAAATCCATAACACTCTCTGGTTTCGGTCCCTGTGTTGCTATGTATTCCTTTTTACGCGTATGACCCTAAAAACGAATATTGATAAAGATAATTATAAAATGTAAGTTATTTTGGGACCTACATCAATAAATGATGCATTGATATAATCCGATCCTTCAGAGTCAATGTCTAGAATGACGCGATTCTTGTCATCTGAAAAACACTCAATATTAGTTTATGTTTAACCAATTAAGATGCCAATATAACAAACATGGATATATGTCTGCATAGCGATTCTTATTGCTGCCTAATTCGGAAGCCGAGTAACTCAATTCCAAGGCTACAACAGTAATTTCCTTGAATTCACGTGCCAACTTTTCCGGTTTGGCCACTTCTTCATAGAATATAGCAAAGTTCTTAGCTATTACATTGCCAAATGGATCTTCTATGCCTTGACCCGAGTCGCGGTGCCTTTAATAAAATATCGAAATTATATCTATACCACCAAAAAAGATCTTCTAAAAACTTACCAAGCTAAACGCTTCCGCACGTACAACACAAGGAGACCCAATATGAAGGCTAGCAGTAAGCAGCTGCAAACGCTAATCAGAATGAGCGTCACCTTAATTGCGGCCTCCGTCTTAAACTCCAGGAGCGCAGCATCATTGTAGCCGGAGCTGGTAAAGAGCCGAACAACCATATGATATTCGGTATCAGCTTTTAGAGGTCCATTGCAATAGCGTTTGTTTGTGATGGGGCATTTATCTTCGCCAATAGTGAAAGTAATCCCTTTATTGTAGTCACTTCGTCCATAACGAAGTCCTTTAGAGGGATCCCAATGCTCAGGTGTAGTTTGATATTGATAAATACAATCCCCGCCCACATCATCCCATGAGGCGACGGGTGGCCAAGTCTTTGACACATTATAAATCATTTTCGGTTCACCTGCACAACTCTTTTGCGATAACAACAAAGCTAAGTATGTTATTTTACCCGAGTCCGAGTGCAAAATATTAGAAGGTAGTTTCACAATCGCAGAGGTAGTTGGATGTTCTGCGTCGGATGTGCTTACACTCATATTACGCACTACATCATCGCTTAATCTTGGAGGCACTAAAGAGAAATAAACCCATTATAAAAAACCTTGAAATTCCAAGAAGCAATCTAAATCTCTAACAGCTTCTTCAATAGTGCTGTAAGTATTTGCAGGCTGTGAAGCAGTGTTAGAAAGTGCAGTAATTTATCAATAAGTTTGGTAATATTTAGCACTTCTTGTTGCCCGGGTGATCGGATCATTCAGCAAAGCTCAAAATTTATAGTGGCCAAACAAAATTAATTTTAAATCAAAACAAATTGTTGTAGTTAGTTAAAGGAAATATCAATATTGTCAATACTCACATCCTGAAGGCGATTGCCAATCTTTTTTTGTACCCACGCTTACTGTGTCGACATTTTGCGTTTTAACGGTAACTTCAACGGTGTAATCAATTTCTGGCTGTAGATTTTCTACAGTATGAGCCATGCGGCCCTGTTTATCATGATTCTCAGGTGGGACATTGATAGTGTCATTTATTTCCACTAGATGTTGCCGTTTACCAATAATATTCAAAATAAAATACTCAATGGGACCATTCGACTTGCAGGGCATCGTCCAATGGATGGTCACTGTGGCATTGTAGCTGTCTGGATCTACTACTGGACCAGTAGACGTTACACTCAAGTGCGTAACGGGATCCGACACTGTTATGCAAACAGATTATTTATTTGCTTAACGCTCACAAAATTTAACATACCATCAGGTTTTGTAGTCCCTATAATAGGTGCCGTGTACTGACCGAGTCCAAAATCATTTAAGGCAGCCACCTGCATAATGTACTTAACGGAAGGCGCAAGATCATTGAAGATGCTGATCATATCTCCTATGGAGCGAATATATTCTCTTGTTTAAAGGCATTGTTAAATTGTTCATCGCTTACCCTTTGTTTCCGGGTTGATGAACTCGGTCACGGGTTCGCAAATGCTGGGCACAAAGTAATTAGGTTCGTAGCGCATTAGAAATGCATGGTAATATTTGATGGGTCCATTAAGTAATTTTGGCTGCTCCCACGTAAAGGTTAGGCTGTGCTTGGTACTGTTGCTAGTCATCACATTTCTGGGCTGTTCGGGAACTGTAATAGACAAGACTTGTTCAATACTGAGGTTAACTCTAAGCTTTGCCGCCAGCACATACAATAGGTCAGTGTCTCCAGCTGTTGGCCGGTCACCGTTTTGGCCAGCGAAGGGCCAGCTACATTATAGAGCACCACACTGCATGTGTATTTAGTGTAGGGCGAAAGTGGCTCGATGATAGCCTGGAAACCTCGATCGCGATAGCTCTCCACATATTTCTCCGCATAGGTGTTGGGCACATCTGCGTTCGTCAGACAGCTCATGTGGGCAAAGATTGTCTGACAATGGTTGTTGAAGTCCTGATTGTTGGCATTCAGTTCCAGACTATGTGACGTAGCCCCATCACCAACAAGTTCCACTTTTATCTATAAGGTAATGTCTTGTTTTAGATCTATATGGATATCTAAATGATGCGTTAGAGACCTTTTCATAGTTGACAACTGTCGCCTGCGTTTCCACTCTTTTTTGATGCAGTTCTCCATCCAAATTTTCGCGCGTATAGGGTATTATTTGTATGGTGTAGCCCTGACAGGCAACCAAATCCTTCTCAAACTTGACTGTATTATTTTGGGTGCTAACACTTAAAGCGACAACCTCTTGGTCATCATCCATCCAACCGGATATGCGATAGCCAGCAATGCAAAGATCTGCATAGCTGGGCGTTTGCCAGCTAAGCTCGATGGCGAAGGGTCCAGTGCTGCTCGTTAGTTCCAGTATCTGCGTGGGTTCTAATTGTTGAAGGGTTAAAGCAAAGGCTATTGCAGTCGAAATTGGGTTCTACTTACGATCCTCGCTCAACGTGCTCTGGCTTTGGAATTTGGTGCCGATACTGCCATTCATTGCGATGGGCACAATTTCCACGTTATAGGTGCCACAAGGCTCAAGATTTTTGAAGTGCACGAACGTTTCGTTGGTCAACTGCTCGCCACTGGCATGCTCCTGTCGTTGTATGGGTCCAGTTAAATTCACGCGATAACTGGCCACACACTGAGCATGATGGATGGGCGGTGCCCAAGACCAACGAAGCTCCGACGAATTGATCTCCTCCACAGGCTGCGACACAGCGCTGGGCACTAATCGTTCGCGTTAGACAGAATTGGGCAGAATTGAGGCAAGTTACTTACGCTTCCCGCCGGACACAAATTGCTTGGTAGCCTTGGCCGTTGTATTCCGATCTGCATTGATGAATACCTCGACAGTATGCAGGGCACATCCCTGCAGATTTGATATTGTATGCTGTTTCAATGTGCTATCATTCGAGTAGTAGCTGTCGCCGCACTCTGCTGTGGGTTATTGGATGATAGTATGAAAGAGGTAGGCTGTTAAGGGGCAGTTCGTTACCTTCACCCTCTGCACGAGTGTCCGCCGTCGAACGGTCCAGATCTGTGAGCACTGTAGAGTCACCCGCCGGCTCTATAAATACTGTTGTTGTGTCAAAGTCCGGCTCCGTAAAGGCTGTTGTAGTGTCATCCTCCGGCTCCGTAAAGGCTGTTGTAGTGTCATCCTCCGGCTCCGTAAAGTCTGTTGTAGTGTCATCCTCCGGCTCTGTAGTCGTTGTTGTTTCCGTATCCTCATCTGAGACGCAACCATCACGTCGCCAGACAATGGTAAAACTGCGAATGCAGCCCTTATTCACCGGATCATTCCATGTAACCAACGTATCAGAGTTGGTGTGATTTGATATCGTCAGCTGCAGTTCACCTGGTTCCATATAATCCGTGTCGACGAATCTCATATCGCGATCAACGATCAGACTGGCATTATTTCGTGTCTGTAATGTCACATTATATGTACGACATGGCCAAACTTCCTCGATGGTTTCTGAGCTCTCTTCCTTGAATTTTTGCCTAATGAGTGAGTTGTCTGGCGCCGTTGCATAGATCTCAAAGTGTTTCACACAGGCCCGATCGCTTGTCTCCCAGGTCACTTTTATCGTCGTCTCTGTGGCCACAACCGAAGTCAGGTTTGTTTTGGGATCTTAGAAGGATAACCGGAGAAATATAAGAGCGAAAAACTCAAGTTAATGATGAGTCCCGAATTATTATTATATATTATTATAATAATAATCATAATCATACAATTTAATAATAATAATCTTAATCGTAAAATTGTAATTTACAATTAGCTGGCATAATAAGGAAATCTTGCTGTTAGTTTTCCCTCCGAATTACCTTTGTAATCCGTCCAGCCAGATACGAATTGATCGAAGGCCGCTGAGCCCTCCGATGTCCCTTTAAGTCTGACAGCAGTGGTATAGCTCGTGCAGGGCTCCAAATTTTCACTGCAAACGAAAAAGCAATATATAAAATCGATATTATGAGAGTAAAGGGTTACGAGAGTATTACCAGATGAGTTGATCATCGGTTAGGATCGTTGCGCCGCCAGCGGGGCATGTGACATTCTCGATGGTGTATTTATCCTTATCTTCATCACTGACACTAAAGCTGAGCGTATAGGGTGTGCTAATCACCGTTATTTGGGCCACTATGGATTGGAATGCCAGTAAATAGGTTAATAACATGATTATGAAGACGATCGATCCTACACCTTAAGCTAGTTACAGCATTGATCGTGAAAGTATCTATAAACAGAGCGATAAGTGTACCGTTCGACTTACCATCGTTCAGATCCTGATCAGCCAAAGCTGTCTCGTTTTGCGCCTGCGCCTCGGACCAGGCTAACAATACTAATGCCGTACAGATCAGTTTATAGAGCCGAGTCCTTAGTATGCCGCGTTTCTTCTGCCGCATTTTCCGATCACATTGCCACCGGCTGCTGTTGAATTCGGAAGTTAAAAACTTGCTCAGGGTCGTCTAACCAAATAGCAACCGGTTCTCGGTTACTTCCCAAAAACATATTAACGCTTCGTAATATATTAACCCCATATATGCATACGATAAGTGCAATGCGCGCATTAATAACGTTTAGGCATGAATCAATAAAGAAGAATTATATATATATAAGCATATTGAAATATATGTGCACATTTAGAGAGTCGTAATTTACAGGTATTGTACAAGTGAACATATCGCATCGAGCGAATGTGTCAATTATACAAAATCATTAATTATAATAACAACGCAAATAATTATACAATTACGTTAAGCGTTTGACCCTCAGTGAGCGAAAGGGCGAGTTTACGAGAGAAAGAGAGATCATAAGCAGCGTAGATTGTAAAATATTTTCTGATATTACTCAGCTAGATGGAGGCAGGAAATTTGATCAATGGCGGTGATCTACAGATATATCTAAAAACATATATATACAAAGATATTCATATATAATGGACTGCAAAGGGATCGGCGAGAGCTTAAAAGTCAAAAAGGCGACTATGACAAACGAACTGAGATACTATACACATATATCTACATAAAAACAGTGGACACTTGAGCAACGACTGTGACGCGTGATTGGGCAAGAGCTTATCGAGCCACTTAATGGACAATGCGACTACTTTAGCAAAGAGTTGTAAACCAAAATAATCTCTAGAAAACCGAAATACACGATTCCTGATAAAGATCACAATATGAGTACTCAAGATTCATAATAAAATGTCGAATGAACAACTGATCTAGCAAAATATTAATGCCGTCGCTTAATCGCGCGTAGAAATGAACGTTTTCGGCCAATTCTGGGGAATTGTTTTCGGCAGTCACAGATTCTCATAATTGACATAATTCATTATTGTATCTTTTTTTTAGCGAGTATGTGTGTGTGTGCGTCTACCTGTATTTAATCAAAGGCTAACAACGATAATTACAAACTTCGGTAGCTCGCAGCGGAATGGCTGCCATTGCGAAAGACATTTTAAAGCAAATAGAATTACATTTCGATAATTATAAATAGCATCGGGAGACAGTTTTGTTATCTACTTTGACAAAAAGTTGAGTGTCGAAATGGAACGTAAGACAATTTCCTATGATATTACTTGTTTAGACAATTCGCGAAATGAACAATGGCTTGATACTTGTTACTTTAGTTTTGGGCATGGTTGCAAATCAAATACGAAATACCAAATAAGCCAATAATAATAATTTAACGGTCATCGAAAGTAAATGTTGGCGCTGCTGGCAATATTTTTATCATATCAACAGTATATAATCAGAGCAGCTCCCAGATAACAATGTACATATGAGGCCTTTGAAACGCTCGCTACAAATCGTTTTCCAATAAAACACACACCCACAAACCCACACGCACAGGCGCGTACACAATCAAACAGAAACATAAACACACGGCCATGTAATTTATGGCTTGCATTAAAGATGCGCTTCCGTTACAAATCAAATTATCGATAGGCAAAATACACAATACAATGGCAGCTTGGCAGCACTTTTGAGTTCAATTTTTTTGAAACCCGTTATCATGTCAGTTATGTAGAAGGAGCGTTCGAACAAAAATGTTTGCTGATTAGAAACGTGATCGTTTGATAACGTTGATTGCCATAATTTGCGAATTATTTACATATTTTGTCGATTTGCACATTGAATTGATTAATCAGCTGATTGGGGAACGCGAGTACCTCATCAATTGAATTCTTAGCACTCACAATAACGTGATGAATTCTGCGGCCAATAGATCTTTAGCAAATACGCGCAAGCTTATTAAAAGTATACTTTAATATACGCAATGATATTGTCTGTCTTTTATGCGAATAACCGCTTTCGTTGAGTGGTTGTCGGGAACTGAGCGGAGAAATTAACAAACAACACATGGCTGTATCATTCTGCTTATTACTGATAAGAAAAGTGTTCTCCGGCAGGGTATGTAAGTTAATGTGCATGTATGGGTGAGTTTTTGTATGCAAGATAAAACGAGTCATTGCATTTCTGTCAACTAAATGCAATTAACAGTGCTGTACAATGCCATAAAATCCATCTGTAAATCGTAATTATGACAATTTAAAATTAAAAATATTGCGCCAAATTGTGTTCACAGCTGTTCTACATAGACCAATCAAAACATCGATAAAGAAGACTAGTATCGAGAATCGATAACAAAATATAACTGCAGCCCTGGGGGACTAGTGATGGTACATATAAATTAAGGCATCGATACGTCGAAAGCATCGGAAGGTATTGTAAGCATTTCTCGCGGCGCTTCAGTTGTGCGTAATTATTTCCCAATAAATAAAGATTAATATACATTAAAATTCTTATAAAAATATAAAACTATGTAAGTATGCGTAGTGTGCGATTAAATAACGCATATTCAAAAGTGATTTGCGAAAAGTGTAATTTTGTGCGACGGCAACGCAGCAGCGTAGTATGTAATGGGAAAATGGGAAAAAGAAAAAATTGGTCATATGTGTGAACATTGGCAATGTATTGGTGCGCGCTTATACGAGAGAAACATAAATCCCTCTGAAAACAATTGTTTTATTGCAAGTGTGCGCGTCGTACAAAAACTCTTGCTCTTTTTCAATTTTGCATATTACTACTTTGCTAAAGCACTGTCAGCGACGCCGACTGCGCTGCTCTTTCAAGATGGCCGTCGTAACAGTTTTTATTTTTTGTCAGTGTCAGTGCTGATGTTGTTATTGTGTTCGGTGTGAGTTTGCGCCAGTATGTGTATATATGTTTTTGTTATTGAAGAGCAATGCCAATAAGCAAAAGTTATGCAAAACTGTGCAATATTTAACCTAAATTAATGTCTAATCATGCTTAAAACGGCTACAAAATATGCAAGTGCAAATAACAAAATAATTTGAAGTTCTTCCTCTGAGCTTTGCAAAAACCACCATAGAGTGATGACACATCGCCTAGTGCGTCAATTCTATGTTAGTGTATGCGTGCGCGTGCGTATGTGTGAGTGTTTGAGTGTTTTTGCGCATGTATCCTCCTACGCCTCCTGTTGCCCCTGCCCATATATGGGGAAATTGATCGATTTTTAGCGAGAACAAGCACCAGCAGTAAAATTCGATTCCTTCGCCTGCGTCCCAAATGTCTAACAGCTTTTTACATAGGCCATATTCAAAGAGCAAACCAGTTCTGCAAATGCAGCTTGGTCGTACCTCAGTAAAAATCTTTTTTTTTGTTTTCGTTTTTTCTTTTTTGTTTTACAGTTTTTCGTTTTGGGGTACTTTGGCATTGGCCATCATACAATACATTCACTAAAATACAAAACACATGTGTTTGTCTGTATTATTAGGTCTCACATAAAATGGTTAACAGCAATTGCTGCAATTCCCAGAATGTGTGCAACTTGCTAATCTAAGCTGGTTTTTGGGTCTGGAGTCACAAAGTCTTAAGCTGAGTGTGCAAATTGGCTACGAAGTGCCGTGTTTGTCATTATCTATTTTGTCTGTTATCCGACACTTACAGCCCGACTTTCATGTCGGTCCACGCCGTCTTTCTCTCTCTATCTGCCTCTGTTTCGTCTCCGGGTATGCTTACACGACATGGTCTTATCATCCAAATAGTTCAGGGGCTTTTAATGTTTTACAATGTAAAATCTGAGGTAGTGCGTGCCCTATTTTCTGAGCTTAACGTTATTGTTAATGCGAGATAATTCACTCGTGTGTAGAAATTTTGCTGGCAAGCTTTGTATCTAATCAATAGATGCAACTTTTACTTATTCGTTGCATTGCCAAATTCTAAAACATTGTATAGGTGAGTGTAATTAAAAATATCACTTACACTGGCAAAGTGCGAAAGAGACAATCAAGTGCATACACAAGTGCAAGGTCTCTCATGTGCTCTCCTTCCCACTAGCTAACGCTCTCTGGAGAGTATCGAGCGGGCTAGCCTACATCCTATAAAAAATGTGCATGCGATGGTAACATGAGCAAAGAAGCTTTTCAAGCTGTTAAATGTCGATGAAAAACGGATATATACATATTTAATTTCAATTACCAATTCAAATAGGAATAGCGTTTTATATTTATGCTGGAGTATGTTATTGTGAATATGCTCTCTCAATGCAATTATTTTGTGCTGGTGGTAACCCTTTTTTTCACAGCATTTGTGAACGCCTTTCAAATCTTGTGCATCGTGTGACCCAAACGCCCCCGTCTAGTTGTTTTTTATTTTATTTTTCCTATTATTGTGGAACGCCGTTACTAGCGCTGCCTACATAGTTACATAGCTGGAAGTAACCAGTCGCATGCCTGTCTGTGTATTGGAATGTTGGCCCCAATAGGAACAAAACGCACGCCCGGTTGCCACAACACAACGGTTGTTGTCGTTGTCCGGTATTAAGCAGCTACCCACAAAACTCCCGACGGCCGTGTGTGAGCCTACGCGTGTTCCGTTAATACTCATGACGTTAGCGTTATCATTTTTTCCTTTCTTTTGAATATTGATTTTTATTTTATATTTAGATGCGTATTTAACGGACGCTTCGTCTTATTTATTTTTTTCCTAACCCCTCCGCACGAGCCTGTCTCAACAGCTGATAAAGGCAGACTTTACTTTTGTACTGTATTTCAAGCGCGTGACTCATGCCTAGTTTCAATGTCGACATCGGCGCTGTTGCAAATATAAAAAAAAAGGCAGATTTTATTTTTTGAACTCGTTTGGTTAGTTTTTAGCGAAATATATACACAGATATGTCTTCTGCTCCTAGATTGTTGAATATTATTTGGAGATGGTTAAGCATCCGAAAATAATCTGAAAACGTCATTTCCTTGTATATATATATGATTCTCATAAATGTATGTGTGTGAGTGCGAAGTGTATGCTTGGACTTTGTAGCGTCTCTTTTCTTCTTCATTTTGCGTTATGTTCTTATATGAAGTTGCTTGAACTACCGTTAGCTGTTGTTAATTGGCTTTGTCAGCGCTATTTGTAAGTTTGCTATAGTTGGCAACGTGGAACACTCATGCACAACTGTGTCGTCAAATGCTTATCTAAAAGCAGTGGAAAAGCGTTATGCTTTCGTTGATATTTGCTTAGATTCATTTCGTTTTTTCAGCTTATTGGAAACACCTCTTAATATGCTTTTTCGTCGCTCCAATTGTTGTCCACCTTGATTTAATTGAATTGCCATAATTATATACAAGTGATTTGCTGTTTAAAGTAACTAATGAGCAATGTCTTCCTTCCATGGTAGCTATTTGATCATTGCATTTCATTTGTATATGTAGTTATCGATGTATCCAGTTGTATGTTCAGGGTTGGCTAAGTAATCCAATTGCAAGTTATGCAGACAAAGCGCACTTAAATTAGGCCACGTGAACGAAAATATTTGTGTATCGCAAACATACAAACGAAATATTTTCAGAGACTGATGTTGATAATTATGTTGACAATCATGCTACACACCGTGGAACAATGAAAAAGGGAAATAGCACGCGATTAATGCAACCATAGCAAATATGTTGGGCTTTCGGCATCATTGCCAAAATATAACCCATTGAATATGTATGTTTTAAGTTTTACCCAACGATAAAGTACCCTGTGTAAAATATGTTCTTATATATTAATAAGCTAACTTTGACATGCTTCATACATGTTTAATAATAACTTATTGAAAAGCTGTCGTATGCATTAAAATATACATATTCTCAAGTATTGTATACGATCCATGTCTAATTATTGCATTGTGTAAAGGGTATAATTTTGCGGGCGACTTGTCTCTGCATAACTTGCGTTTTCATATTGTGAAACTAATTTCCTGTTCAGTCATTCATAATACTTAAGCGTCTGTATGTTACTCGTGGTTTCTCTCCAGAAGCATTGTACAAGAAGGCAGCAGCAAATCGAGGCACACCGCGCAAGAATTGAACGCCCGAACCGAAGAACAGCATGAAAATGGTGTTGTCGCAGCGGCAGCGCGAGGAGCTGTAAGTACCTCGTCATCTTTATAAACCTTCAATCATTCTGAATATATTTTGGTTTTCTGCACAGTAACCAAGCGATTGCCGACTATTTGGGATCAAATGGCTATGCCGACTCATTGGAGGCCTTTCGAAAAGAGGCTGATCTCAGCACAGAAGGGGAAAAGAAGTTTGGTGGCCTGTTAGAAAAGAAGTGGACATCGGTTATACGACTTCAAAAGAAGGTCATGGAACTAGAGGCTAAGCTAACCGAAGCTGAAAAGGAAGTTATCGAAGGTGCACCTACAAAGAACAAACGTACGCCAGGGGAATGGATACCTAGGCCACCAGAGAAATACTCACTTACAGGACATCGTGCCAGCATAACGAGGGTATATTGGCAATGGATTTTTTTGAGCCAAAATTAATTATGATCAATTTTACAGGTTATATTTCATCCAATATTTGCACTCATGGTTTCGGCTTCGGAAGATGCCACCATTAAGATATGGGATTTTGAAACTGGAGAATATGAGCGTAGTCTCAAGGGACACACCGATTCTGTGCAGGATGTGGCATTCGATGCGCAGGGCAAGCTCTTAGGTGTGCAAAGTGCTTTCAATTACAAAAGTGTCATTATTAACTGTTGACTCTTCCAGCTTCCTGCAGCGCCGACTTGTCCATCAAATTGTGGGATTTCCAACAGAGCTATGAATGTGTTAAAACTATGCATGGCCACGATCACAATGTGTCCTCGGTTGCTTTTGTACCCGCAGGCGATTATGTACTATCCGCATCACGTGATCGTACCATCAAAATGTGGGAAGTAGCTACGGGGTGAGTTTAGATAATAATTAAACTGAAATGAATTTTTTTAAGGTATTCATCATTTCAGCTATTGCATTAAAACTTACACCGGCCATCGGGAGTGGGTGCGAATGGTACGCGTGCACATTGACGGCAGTGTTTTTGCTACATGCTCAAATGATCACACAATACGTGTTTGGTTGACGAATTCAAAAGACTGCAAGGTAAGCTACCCAAAAAAATTTTAACACGCTTAGTTATTAATTTTAAAGAAGCCATTGCTTTATCCTTACCAAATATGATTTGATTGGGAATTTGCATTATTTACTCAAAACTTAATTTATTTTAAAATGATATCAATCAATACGAAGGTTGAATTACGCGATCATGAGCATACGGTGGAGTGCATTGCCTGGGCGCCCGAGGCTTCGGCTTCGGCGATAAATGAGGCAGCGGGAGCTGACAACAAGAAGGGTCACTATCAGGGACCATTCCTGGCATCTGGTTCGCGCGATAAAACCATACGCATTTGGGAAGTGAGCGTTGGACTGTGCCTGCTCACATTGAACGGGCATGACAATTGGGTACGGGGCTTGGCATTCCATCCGGGTGGTAAATATTTGGTATCAGCCAGTGATGATAAGACCATACGGGTTTGGGACTTGCGCAACAAGCGATGCATGAAGACACTCTACGCGCATCAGCATTTCTGCACATCCATTGGTAAGTGTATAACTGCTAAAAACATTTATAGAAATTTAATAAATGCTCTAAATTCCTATAGATTTTCACAAAGCACATCCCTACGTCATTTCCGGCAGTGTAGATCAAACAGTTAAAGTGTGGGAGTGTCGCTAAATATGCAGCAAATGATTTGCTTTTTCTCAATTTAAAAAAAAATTAAATTTCAATACACATATATATACATTACATATGCAAATATATATATTTATATATATTTGCATTTGTGTATGCAAAACAGCACACAGTCTCAGCCACCTTAACCAGATGAATAAATGCAAATTACATTTGTATCTTTCAAAATATGTCTATATAAATATATATTTGTATATATGTATGCATGTATATGTATGTATTCATATAAAAGCTAACTAAAGCAAAACAGCGAAAGGAACGAAATATTTATTTAATGTACGGCCTTCTAGCCAACTAACTTACCTACCTACGAAGTATACAAAGTACATGCATATATATAAATATATATAATTATACCTTTCGTTATAAATTACGGTTACTATTAATTTAAATGCTGTGTAGAATCACGCCTCAAAAAAAATTAACGCATAAAAATTATAAAAACAAAAATAGATAAGATAAAAATGCACGCTCGCTAGCCGACAAAAATGGTCAATAGTTGAAATATCCGGACTTTCTTGTGGATGTAAACATTTAATTAAAGGTTTTTAATGCTACAAGGAAAAATACCGATGCATAAAACATTGTACGATTAAATAACTATTTGTCAAAAACAGAATGATTAAAAACAATGCGAATACACCTGAGTCTATAAAGACTATACACAGAGGATACACGAAACATTTGATGTTGCCGTTGCTGAACTGTGTTTCAAATATATATGTCTCACATTCACGCATTACCAGAGCAAATGTAATCACAACAGAAGCAGTAACAATCCTTTAAATATGTACTATTATATTACCACGTAGGGCGAACGATTTCTGAACAAAGGCGTAAATTTGTTATTGAAAATTACTTGACATTTTACTTAGTTGAAATTGAGGTAATTTTTAACGGAAATGGAGTGTTACAAATAACAATGCTTTTACAGATATTTACGAATACAGCTCAGAAGTTTTGTGTTCTTTTTTTGCAAAAAGGATCAAAAACAAGATACAAATAATTATATAAAACGTGTAAAATTTTAAGTTTGCTTTAAGTTCAAAAATATGATTTACTTTAGAAAAAATGATGCAAATTTAATTTTAATTTAATTGTTTATATAAGTGCAAAAGCAGAAAATATAATAGTATAGTATACACTATTAATTATTTGTGGAACCCTGAAAATTTCGTATATATTATCACAATTAAGAACAGCCGGATTTCGGAAAACAAAAAATAAAAAATAATTCCAAAAAAAAAACAAACAAAATACCTAATGTAAACAATAAAATTTGCTTCTTCAAGAAACACATAAGGACAAATTAAAAGAAGTCATGATATATTTATATAACGTTAAATCCATCCATGAATTCAGTTTTGTTTTTTCTAGATTCCAGATTGCTGGGTTTGTCTATTTCTTAATCGCGAACAAACCAAACGTTTACAGCTTACAATCTGCGTATAGCAATTAACATTGCACCTATATTTTTGAACATAGAAAATATTGATATAAGAAGTTATACAATATGCGAAGCACCCAAACTTAAAACACGCTTAGAACGCTTTTTCCATCACCAAAGCTGCTTTAAACAATGGCCTATCGAGAAATATCGATCTACAAGTAATCGATAACTAGCCAATTATAACAATAACGGGCATTTTATCGTTTCACAAAATGCTTAATATACAAATATATATTGAGACATACACATATACATAAATAAAGCTACGAGTTTGTTTCACTTGTCAAAGAACTATATTTGTTAAATTGGGCGTATAAAATATATAATTTAAATCAAGTCTTAGGCTTTGAAACCTCAAAATTTTGGTTTTCAATTTCATGCGCCGTATCAGTTTTTATTTCATCGGGACATTTAGAAGTTTCAGTTGATGATTCAGCAGTAGGGTGCTCTTCAGCTACCACCGCGGATGTGTCCTTTTCGTCGGTTAGAGGCTGAACAGAGTCAGCTGTTTGTGTATTATCTTCTGAAGCACTTCCACTGGACTCGCTTATTGCCTCTTTTTCATCATTTTGTTTTTGATCGCGTGGTCGTTTCGCTCTTTGCTTTCTCTTAAGACGTTTCGCGCGCTTTTTGGCAGTGCGTTCTTCCGCTGCTCGCTTATTATCATCCAATTTTTTTTGATAGGCCTCGTCGGCAGCTTCGCGGAGGCTTTGATTTTGTATATTCTTCTGGCGAGCATACTCCTTGCGTCGCAGATGACGATAGACGTGAAACTCCCCGGAACCAGCACCAGCGCTGCTTCCCATTACATTGCGTACAAAAGTAGGCACTGAAGACATATAATCGCGCTCTCTTCGTTGCTCTGGTATAATAACTGGCTTTTCCTGTCAATAAATAATCAATAAATTAATGTCTACAAGGAATGCATGTTTAACGTACGGGATTCTTCATTAGTTTCTCTATCTTTAACCTTTGTAGATCTGTAGCCGTTTTGATAAAGGGACCCAAAGGTTTATCTTTCTCCGCAGAATCGCTATCATCCGACCCATTATTTTTTTTCTTAAGAGGCTTGTTTTCTGTCTCTCGAACTAAATTTTTTATTAACGACATAATTGTTGACAAGCGAGACTCACTTTTAATGGCTATTCGCGTCGCAACGTTCACACGCTATTGGTAAATTTTGGCATTTTTAAGAATACCAAAAATACCAGTATCTTCAATTGTTAATCAAAATCTGTATCATCTGTTCCCCAATTTGGTCACACTGATGAGTTCCAGCTGAAAACAACGCGTTAATTTCTAAATTAACGTTTTCAAATCGTAGCATTTAAAACTATTCATGTCAACGTAGCCAAAGATATAATTGTCACATGTTTAAAAAAATTCACTCAGACAATAAATCCCTGTTTGTATTAGATATTATAGTTAAAATTAAAATCCCATTCGCGATATCGGTTTGAGCGCAGTGAGCAGAGCAGAGCGCAATCAAGCAAGCAGCAGTCGCCAGAGCACCGTAGAGTTGTGTAACACGGCAGCGTGAACGTGTAAAAGAATTTGGATTTGGTTTTTGTGCGCTAAAGCAGAAACAACAGCATGGCGCTCGAGATTGATGCAAAAAATGCGGCGACTGGTGATGCTGGTGCCCCTGGCAAGGCCAAAGCCAAGGAGAACAAGAGCAACAACAACAACAATAACGTACCCGCAGCCGGCGAAAAGAACTTGGTCAATGGCAGTGGCGCCGCTTCGAAGAAGAAAGGTGCGTTAACTATGACATTTTCGATTAAAGCAACCCGTCCCCTCAATTATAGCCCCATGTGCATGTCAATTTTTCATGTGTTAATTGTGGGAATAAAACCAGTGATGGTAATGTGCAAAATTCGCGAGAAAATAGTTCATCACATAACATTTTTACGTTACGTAATGTATTTTTTCTACTATGCTATAAATGCGGCCCGCCGTCTATTGCTGGGCGCTATTGTCGTTGCCTCCCCAACAGGCAGTACCGCGTGCGTTTCAATTGCATTTGTATAAGTGGGAGTTACGTACAGCGCACATGGTGGTGTGTGTGAGTGTTCAACTCTTGCGTTTCTTCAAACATGACAATGTGCATTGATATGTGTGTATGTACATATGGTGTTGTGCTGCCCAGTGTTCATTAACCCCCCGCAGCGGCAATTCTGGCTGCGGCGCCAAACCGATTAAGTAGTTCTTTAACCTACAATTACCACGTGCTTGCTTCGCATGCAACAAATAAACAATGCACAGTCACACATACAATCTATCTATAGCCTTGTCAATTATGTAAATCATGTTTTTCATCGAAATACCCCTACACCAAAATGACATCTAGCGTATTATTTTTTCCTCTTACGGGTTCTTGATCGGAGTTTACTACATGCTCTGTATACCTGGTTTATTTATAAGATTAGTAGACGTTGTAATTCCGGACTTTTAACATAGTCCTGTGAAAATCACATCAGAGTATTAAATTCTTAATTGAGCCGTTGCATTCTAGATATTCCTCCTTATCAACGATTACTCTGTCTCGCTTTGTTTGCTTTTCTTTTGTTTTGTTTTACAGCAAGCGGAGTGTGTGTGAGTGCTTGCGTGCGTAAGATATCATGTGTGTGTATGTCTTCAGCCGGCTACAGTGAATGCCAAAAGTAAACGTTCCTAATTATGTAAGAAACCAGGTAAATTTAGGTAAGGTCAGGTCAGGTTACTTCTTGTTTTCATTAGTAATCTTAAACAACTCTATTCAAATAATAATAATAAACAAAAATAATTATATTCTAGATCGAAACCACTTAACTTCCGGTTTCTGCAATATTTGTTTCCACACTCGGAGCACATTTCCATACTCGTATAATTATGTTGTAACTTGCTCATTAACTTTTAACTTTTCTTTTATATATTTATATCATATTTATGTCATATTTTTTAAATAATCCATCATTGACCAACAATTTTATAAAGCATATAATTATTTTTTTTATATATATTGAAGGCAAGAAAAATCGGAACAAAAGCCCACCCCACAATCCAGTGGAAGCTGAAGCTGCTTCTCTCAGCAATGGACATGCAGAGAAGGTATCGGTTAACGGTGATGCTGATGATAACGCAAATGTGCTAAGTGATAAAGGCAAGGACGAAAAGGATCTAGCTGCTGATGCTAAAGATTCGCCAACTGCAGAAGTTAACTCATCGGGTGATGTAGCCGAAGGATTTTCGTCCGCAATTGGTGAAAAGGTTGACCTGGATGCTTTGCATGACGTTGGCATAACAGTTAATATCAGCAGCCCTGGTGCAGATTTGCTTTCCGTGCAGCTATCGAGCATGGAGTTGGTACAGGAGATTCATCAATTGCTCATGGATCGGGAAGAGACATGCCACAGAACATGCTTTTCACTTCAGTTGGATAATGTGACATTAGATAATTTTGCTGAATTAAAAACTATTGAATCACTAGAGCAAGGATCAACCATACGCGTTGTGGAGGAGCCGTACACGATGCGCGAGGCACGTATTCATGTTCGTCATGTCCGCGATTTGCTCAAGAATCTGGATCCAGCCGATGCGTACAATGGCATTGATTGCACTTCACTAACATATTTGAATACCATAACACAAGGCGATCTGCTGGACAAGAAGCGGACTCGTCCCGATTCAGTTGACTGCACACCGCCCGATTATGTTACGCCAGGTGTGCGTGAACCACCTCTACTTCCGCTGCATCCAAATGTTAAGAATGCAAAGGGCCCGCAGGCTCTCAAGGTGTTGACAACGTCCGCATGGAATCCGCCACCTGGACCACGAAAACTGCACGGCGATCTCATGTATTTATATGTGGTTACCATGGAGGATAAACGCTTTCACATCTCTGCATGCTCCAAGGGATTTTACATTAATCAATCAACAGACGAATGCTTTAATCCTAAACCAGACAATCCTAGTCACTTGAGTCATTCGCTAATTGATTTGCTCTCGCATATTTCACCATCGTTCCGGCGTGCCTTCCAGATAATTCAAAAGAAACGAACTATGCGTCATGCCTTCGAACGTGTGGCGACACCTTATCAAGTGTATCAATGGTCAGCCCCACAACTGGAACATACCGTGGATGCCATACGTGCCGAAGATGCCTTTAGCTCCAAGCTAGGGTGAGTCTAAGAATGAGATCAGTACTCGTGACATTATTGAAGCTATTAATACTTTCCAATTACCACAGCTATGAGGAGCATATTCCGGGTCAGACGCGCGACTGGAACGAAGAGCTGCAGACGACACGTGAACTGCCACGTAAAACACTGCCTGAACGCTTGCTGCGCGAGCGCGCTATATTTAAGGTACATGGTGACTTTGTGACGGCGGCAACTCGTGGCGCCATGGCTGTGATTGATGGTAATGTGCTGGCCATTAATCCCGGCGAGGATCCCAAAATGCAAATGTTCATCTGGAATAATATATTCTTCTCGCTGGGCTTTGATGTGCGCGACCATTACAAAGAGCTGGGCGGTGATCATGCTGCATTTGTGGCTCCACGTTATGATCTACATGGCGTACGAGTCTATAATGCGGTTGATATCGAGGGTCTTTACACCCTCGGTACCGTTGTCATCGACTATCGCGGTTATCGTGTCACCGCACAGTCTATTATTCCGGGAATTTTGGAGCGCGAGCAAGAACAGTCGGTTGTCTATGGTTCAATTGACTTTGGTAAAACTGTGCTTAGTCATCCAAAGTATCTTGAGCTGCTTCGTCAAGCGGGTAAACATTTAAAGATCTTGCCACATTCTGTGCTGAATGAACGCGATGAACCAGTAGAGCTCTGCTCTTCGGTTGAATGTAAGGGTATCATTGGAAACGATGGACGACACTATATACTTGATTTGTTGCGTACGTTCCCACCGGACGTTAATTTCTTGAAGCTGCCGGATGTGCAATTGAGCAAGGAGCTCACCGATATGGGTTTTCCCATTGAACATCGGCATAAACTGTGCTGTCTGCGTCAGGAGTTGCTTGAGGCTTTCATTGAGGATCGCTACGTGACTTTCATACGTATTGCCGCAGTCCATCTGCAGCAGCTCAATTCAAAGAAACAGACGGCCACAGCAAAAGAATCCGATAAAGAACTGCCAGCTATTGCTGAAAACCAAGAAGAGACCACTGAGCCGTCAGCAAAGGCCGAAGAGAAAGCTGAGAAGGAGGATGAACCAAAGAATGGTCCCACTGAGTCAAAGGGCTCTGAAACAATGCTAAATGCAGTACTTGATGGCCAATCGGACTTGATTGTTTCCAATAACGAGATTCAAGCAGCTGAGGTAGTGAAACGCGCCTGCGCCGCTGTGGATTCGCTTAAGGAGAAAGAATTTGATTTCCGATTTAATCCGGATGTCTTTTCGCCAGGCATACGTCACGTGGATGACCCTGAAGGTGGCACTCACTCCCTGGCCAAGCAGAAGCGACTTGTTCAGGATGCTGCCGAATTTCTTGTACTGAGGCAAATACCAACCTTCATCAAAGAACACATGGCTCACTCATCGCCACCAATCGATGGTTTTAGTCTAACGGAATCGTTGCATAGTCACGGCATCAATGTACGTTACCTGGGAAAGGTGATCAAACTGCTTAGCCAAATGCCACGAATGGACTATTTGCATCGCATTGGAGTGCTCGAAATTATTGTGCGCGCCACCAAACATGTTTACTACACCTACATGCAGAGCACTGAGACATTACATCTGGCTGCTGCGATAAGTCATTTCCTTAATTGTTTCCTGACCACGGGTCCTGTAAATCCAGCTGTAAGCAGCGAAGAAGTACACAAGAAACCAACCCGCAACAGTGGTGGCAAGCACAAGCACAAGGGGTCCAAGGCCTCAAAGGCGCATACGGCAGGATCACAGAGCAGCAACTCGTCTGCTTCGACCGGTGGATCCGGTGGCAGCGGCTCTGGGGGACCCTCTAATGAGAAACACAGCAGCCTTGACTGGACATTACTAACGCCGCGTTCTTTATGGCAGCAGATTCGCAAGGAGATCAAAGTATATTGGAATTGGGAGCTGGATTGTGACTCCATTGAGAGTGCAACTGCAAAGTATGGATTTTTGCGCATTAGTGTGTTGCGTGCCTTTTGTCTCAAGGTTGGCATCCAGGTGTTGTTGCGCGAATACAATTTCGAGTCAAAGCACAAACCAACGTTTGGAGACGACGATATCGTTAATGTGTTTCCTGTGGTCAAGCACATTAGTCCGCGCGCCACAGATGCCTACAACTTCTATACGACGGGCCAGGCCAAGATTCAGCAGGGCAATCTGAAGGAGGGTTACGAGCTCATCAGCGAAGCGCTTAATTTGTTAAACAATGTTTTCGGCGCGATGCACCAGGAGAATGGTTCTTGTTTACGTATGCTGGCGCGCCTAAGCTATCTGCTGGGCGATGCCCAGGATGCGCTAGCCATACAGCAGCGTGCGGTTATTATGAGCGAACGTATCAATGGCATTGATCATCCATCTACCATTCTCGAATACGTGAGTAATAAACATTTAAGTGTTTTGAAATATTTACTCAATAATTCTTGTTTTACCACAGACACATTTGTCCCTCTACTCGTTCGCAAATGGACATGTTGGCATGTCTCTCAAGCTGCTGTATCGTGCACGTTATCTGCTGGTACTCATCTGTGGTGAGGATCATCCCGAGGTGGCCCTAATAGACGTGAGTTTCCAGTGGAAGCTGAGGCCTACTGCAACCAACTATATATTCGTTCTATATTCACACAGAGTAACATCAGCTTGATTTTACACGCATTGGGAGAATACGAGCTGGGTCTACGCTTTATCGAGCATGCGCTTAAGTTGAATCTAAAATACTTTGGAAACAAGGCAATGCATGTGGCCGTTAGCTACCATCTAATGGCTCGCATTCAATCCTGCATGGGTGATTTTCGCTCAGCGTTAAACAACGAAAAGGAGACCTATTCTATTTACAAGACGCAGGTAAATTCATTAAAAGCTGTTAAAAATTGAGCAGCAATTTATATTAGCTATTTTCGCTCAAATACAGCTCGGAGAAAAGCATGACAAAACGCGTGAGTCGGCGGAGTGTCTGCGGTTGTTGACACATGAAGCTGTGGCGCTACAACGTAAAATGAATGATATTTACTCCAATGGTAAACTAACCAGCGATTTGCCACCCATACACATTACGCCGCCCTCGATGGGCTCAGTACTGGAAATGTTAAACACAATCAATGGCATACTATTTGTGCATATCAGGTAAGAATTCCATTAAATTTATATTTAAACACATTTAAAATTGTCTCATCTCTGTCCTATTTGCAGTCAGAAAGATATTGTAAAAGTGCGCAGCCAGATTGAAAAGCATTTGAAGACGAATGCCGATGATAATGCGGAAGCCGATGATAATGAGGTAACCGCTGCTCTCAAAACATTCGTAGCTTCTATGAATACTAACGAGACTGATGCGTCAAGGGTTGAATCTGCCGTAGACACAGATGCTGCTGCAGCCGCAGTCGCAGCCTCAGTTGTATCCAAGCAGTTAACAAATGGAAATGAGGAAACGTCGACTGCAACGGTTTCTAGTTGAATACAAAATTAGGTGGGGGAATGGAAGTAGCAAGAAGAAAGCAAATGATTAGCATTGATTTATAAATTGAGAGCAAGAAAAATTACACACGCCAAACATACACACCAAACACACTGAACTACACATTATATATAAAAGTCACAAAATTGTCAACTGTTGTTCAGCATGTTAGTTTGTGAACGATTTTTTTTTTAATTTCGTGACTGATCAAAATTCGCAACTACAAAGTGTTTTTACTTCCAATAGAGTATCCAAATGGTCTTGCAGACCCCCAAAAAAGAAAAAAGTATACAAGAAAATTGTAATAAATAGAACATAATTATATGTTTCCCTTTTTCTAATGGCTGCTCATGTTACGTTAAATATTACATGTGTACACGGACATATATACAATTTATGGCCATATCCTTAGGTGATAAAGGGTCTGAAAAATTTAGTTTAGATTTATCTACAACAAGGAAACTACGAAACAAAAGTGAACTAAAAAAGCAAATGAACAGATTATCCTCCTAACCACCAGCTTTATAGAAAAAGAAATCAATGTTGAAAATCATAAAAAATTTTTTGTTAAACATATGCATACATTTTATAGAATATAAAATCATAATTCATATGAAAAGTATATAAGATGCGCCATATATACATATATATGTTTTTTTTTGGTTTTGTTGAGGCACAACATATATTCACATAATATAAGTCACCGCTTTACTTGAAGCGATGGGAAAACAAAATGCGTGAAAAACATATGAAAACGATTCACTTTTGCTAAACAATTAGCATATAGATATACGTTCATATATATATATACATAAAAACACTCGTACAATTGAGTCCTCTTAAATGCCAATCTGGACTTCAAAACATTAAATCCCATGAACAAAATGTTTTTTATTATCAAAAAATGATCAAATAAAACAAGCAAAAATGCAGCATTCAGACATAGATATTATTTATCTATACTTAAAAACTAGATGATTCAAAATATGATGTTAGATATAGCTTATATATCATTGATAGTTGTAATATTTAGTATATTCAATGCAAATCACTTGCGTTTTCTGCACTTATTTCGCCCTTTGCGTCGCCGTCCAGGCGTCTTTCCTGGCGACTTTCCATTCTTTGCCGTCGGCGTCTGCTGTGTTTGCTGTTGTTGCTGTTGTTGGGACTTGGCGCCGCCAGCTGCGGTATTTGCATTGCCTGTTGCTGTATTAGCTGCAGCCGTGGTCTGCTTGTTAAGGCGATTGGCAGCACTTTGGCCACTTATCTTTTTGGTGGGCAGTAAGTGCTGACTGACGAGCTCGCCAAGAACACCCTGATGAGCCAGCATGGAGAGGAATGTGCATATAAACTTGTCATAGTTGTGTGTGCGACGGCTGGCATCCACCTTAAACATTTGTCGTCGATCGTTTTCATCTGCCAAATGTTGTTCGTTTATTGCTATTTCCGTATCTAGATTCTTGAGCAGCGACTGTAAATCGCGTGCTGTAAAAGCGCTTGGTTCAAGCAACGTGTTGGGCGTATCCGGACGCTGTTGTTCATCACGCTCGCCTTGCTCATCCGCTTTGAGTAGTTTTTGAAGTGTACCGGACACAATGGCTTGATTAGTACGTAACATTTTCAGTTTATGTGTAATTGCAATACGCCGATCGGGCACCACTGCCATCAAATTAAATCGTATATCTTGTTCACCGGTCGCTATACCCAAGCGTTCAGCCATAACGCGTCGAAACTTATCTGTCCAGTCCTCATGCTCCTCCCAACAACCATGGTTCATAGGATATGGCTTCAAACCGTCGAGCTCGAACAGTTGACCATTGATGGGCACAAAGCTGACAAAATGGAAGGCTTCTCCAGTGAAACGGCAGCTTGCCACACCAGCTCCAGTCCGTTCGAGACGACGACGAGCTTGAGGCATTGCATGCGAGTTATGGGCACAGGCAAGCTCTGGTGTGTTGCCAATGGCCAAACCCTTATTCTCGGGACTCATACCTTTGGTGTGAGCCTTGAGACGGCTGAGCGTTTCGCCCAACTGAAGATTGTTCTCGTTGCAATTGAGCAGAACAGAAAGTAGTGCATGGGTGGCACAGCTATTCGGCACCACTTGTTGAGCGAAGAAAATACTGGAAATAGCTTCTTCATCCTTGACAAATATTTCCGCAGTGGTCTCCACGATTTTTCGCCGTGCACGACGCTCTTCGATCCAGCGGAAGAGAAAAATGAAGCCGTAGGGACTTTCAATAGGCTTTTGCAAGTCATAGACTTCTTCAACCTGTACATCGTGACCTATAAGAATAATAATAGTAAGTAATGCCAGAGAAATTCTAAAGCTCAGATTCTTACAGCCAAAATCTTCTAAAAGTAGAGTAAAAAGACCCGGATCTGATTCTAGCTCCAGCCAGCCATCTGCCAGTTGGGCCATTGGTAATCCATTATTGGTGCCGGCATTGCCTGCTGTTCCGGTAGTGCCGCCGGCTGCAACGTTCATTGCATTAGCCAACTTAAAAACAATTTGCACACAACTTTTTCTCAAGTTATCAAATACAAACAAATTTGTTATTCTGCGCCGTTATCCCGGGTGTGGCAACTCTTCCTTTGACTGCTTTATATGTGAATTACAATTTCTTTATATCAGGGTGGCAACCCTCTTTTTGATTTACACTCAGCTGTTCTCACGTAACTAGGTCGGCATTTTACTGTCAAGCAAACGAATTGTTTTTGAAGTTAAAATGGTGCGTTTAAGCGTTATTTCTTTGACGAAACGAGTTCCTCTTATTCAATTCCGCAAAGGCGGATTGGCATCAGCGTCAACGAAGCCGGTTTCAACTCAACAGGCAAGTTCACAGGACGCAGGAGGCAAAAAGGTTAACTTGATAGTAGAAAGACTACAGTAGATGTTGCGGATTATATTAATAGCATAAATTCATAATTCATAAAATTGTTAACATATCCACATTTATAGGTCACAAGTAGTCCGGCAATAGAGGATTGGGAGCTGCCTGCTCGATTTGCCCGCAAGCCAATCGACCCTTTGGAGGCAGAATACATAAATAATGGCGGAATACCCAATTAATTAATACGGTTTATAAAACGAAATCTAAATATTTTTGAAAAATAATATAATGTCAAAACGAATGATTGAAGAGCACAATGTGCTTAACAGCGGTTTTGGTATAATTAGACGCAAGCGCATCCATCAAACGCTGGAAATAAATTTTGGTAAAATGCTTTAAATAAGAAATTTTTGATCTCTGTTAGAATCGTGTACGTTAACGTCTTACGTAAATTTTGTATAGATAAAAGTAACCGTGAAAATCGCACTGTTAAGTGAGGAGCATCTCTGTTAGATTGTGCGCTGTTATGCATAGTGGTGAGAATTGCCTACCCAATAGGTTTTAGTGCTTATCTACCTCCAATGTAAAGCGGACGTGATTTCTTGAACCTTTAGTATACCCTAACTACCGTCTGAACAGTCTTTGTGTTTATTTTGTGTTACACAGTGTTCGTCCACCCACCCCCCGCATAGCCGTCGCACGGCACAATCATTGAGTGGAAAATTTTCAATTTACAAGAGAGTATTCGCTACATTTAATAACTTTCCTACATTGGGCCTTATTGCGTAGCAGCAAAGTGTGCTGATTTGTGGCCAGAATAACGTGCTGGCCTAAGTTCCTATCGACCGTTTAGACCTTTCTTCTTGGATGGGTGTGAAGCGGAGTATGCAAGATACTTGGTGTAGCAACAAGGACTGTTTGGGCCTACGTAAGCGTGTCTGCGGATTGCATCAAACTTGGAAGTGGCTCCATCAAACGCCCGCCCTTCACGAATACCTCATCTCCGCTAGCTCTGTGGCAGCAGATATCGCAACCAGCAAGTCTACAACGCTCTAAAGTCCAAAATAACAGCCAAAAAACAACAGATACATAAAGCAATAAACCAAAAGGAAGAATACATAAAGCAGACAGCTGACAAAGCAGACAAAGCAAAAATAAAAAAAAAATAATATTAATAAGCCAAAATAGAAACGCTGAAGATAATAATTAATACACCTAACACACAGTTGGGCATAAACATATAGATATAGATACGAATTCGACATAACCACAAAAATAAGCAGAACATCGGCAGTTAAAGCCTGGACAATATAAAAAACCACCATATGAAATAGCTGCTGTCTCTGGAATGACCTTTTTTTAGTAACGACGTTCGTAAATAGCAAGTGCATTGTCGTCGTCTACTTGAGAGAAAAAGAGAAGAGAGAGGGGTAAAGTGAGCGACATAGCAACAGCTACAATAAGTTTCCTTGTAAGAAGAGTGCAGCAACACAAACAAAATTTTCGCTGCATCGAGTTGTGCAATAAAACAAAAAAGTGAGGAAAATAAAAGCAAACAGCATCAAAAGAATAAATAAATAAATAACAGTAGCAGATTTTTTTTGCACTGATTGCTAAATTAAATATTTAAAATGAGCTTCTTGTTACGTCGCAATTCGAGCCAACTGCATTTACTGCAGCGTCTGGGCGCAACGTCAACAAAAATCACGCGGCTTACCTCCTCTAATAGCGATAACAACAATGTAACTGCACCAACAACAACACCATCTGTAACGACAACAACTGCTAGCAAAAGCAAAAATCTAGGCAGCGTACCCGACGCTGATATCAAGAAATCAGTTTTCATTTCGCAATCACATGATATCTACACCAATTTGGCGCTGGAGGATTGGCTCTACAAAAACTTTGACTTCAGCCATCATCATGTACTATTGCTGTGGGCCAACGAGCCGTGCGTTGTCATTGGGCGCCATCAGAATCCATTTACCGAGGCAAACGTCTCCAAGCTGATGGAACGCGGCATTACACTGGCTCGTCGCAACAGTGGTGGTGGCGCCGTTTATCATGATCGCGGCAATTTAAATTGCACCTTCTTTACGCCCCGGGAGCGGTACGATCGAAAATATAATCTTAACATTGTGACGCGCTCGCTGTTCCGTGAGTGGGCAATCAAGGCGGAGATCAACGATCGCGATGATATTGTTATCGCTAACAAAAAGGTTAGAAATGTGGTCACAGCTCAATGTCTATCTGTTCAATATTAAAAACACATATGTTTAAGGCCTGGCCTGGCCAGCCTGGTGTGATGAGATGGACAAATCAAATTCATTAAATCTATGCAAATTTTCCATTCAAAAAGAATAGGTCAGCAGATTCTCAAGAGACTTGCAAGAGACTTGAACATACTCGTCTGTCTCCTTGCGGAAATCACTAAATGCTTATATTATTGTTTATTTTTTCTAACTGTGTCCTTTTTTTGTCAGATATCTGGCACAGCTGCCAAACTGGGACGCCCCAATGCCTATCACCATTGCACAATTTTGGCCACAGCTAACAAGCTACATTTGGGCGAATCGTTGGTCAAGGAGCCAGCAAACTATATTAGCCGTGCAACGGCATCGGTGAAATCGCCCATTCGTAATCTGGTCGATGTGAATCGAAATGTAAATGTGCCACAGCTGTTGTCCGCTGTGGGCTATGAGTATTTGCGCACGTCAGCGACCGCTCTGGAAGACGGAGGTAATACCCAGACAATGAATCAGCGTGGCTTCCAGCTAATCAATCCGACTGAGAAATGGTTCCCCGGCATCAACGAGCTGCGCGCCAACTATAGCTCCTGGGATTGGGTTATTGGTAAGACTCCTAACTTTACAGTTGAGAAAGAGCTTGAGTTGAAGGGAGATGAGAACGGATTGAAGCTTAAGCTGAATGTCGAAGTGGAAGCTGTAAGTGCTACCAAAAAACATGTGTTTTTCGTTTCTACAAGCATGCTCTTCTCCTCCAGGGTCTGATGACCAAAATAAATCTACAGTTGCCCCAGAGCGAGCAGCTGGTGCCGGTAGTCACTCCGCTGCAGGGTCAGGCTTACAATGAGCAAAATCTGAATGGCATCATGGACGCTCTCAAGATGGTCTCAACCTCGAATGTCAAGCAGGCAATGAACGGTTCGATTTGATACTTTTTTTGCTAACACTTATAAAACAGTTGCCTATTATATATATTATGATCGTTATATAACGACATAAACACCTGAACTAATATAGAATATAAGAAGACTAACAGTTTATATATACAATTGCATATACATACGTGTTACATTTACAATTTTTATCAATTCTGCAATAAATGCGTTATGTGAAATTTGTTTCCTAATCCGAAAACGCCATATTTTTGCGGGCATGGCCATAAATTTGATAGACAATCGTGATCAAAATAATAATAATTGTGTTAACAAGAATTTACATCATATATTCAATTATTTAGAGAATGGTCAAATACAATCGAACATGATTTCTTATGCAAATATATAAAAAGCACATTAATGAATAACGGTAAATTGATATAATATAATGTATTATAAGGCACTTGTTCGTTTTTTTTTTTGACACAAAGTTTTCACATAGAGTTGAAATACAAATAAGTATGTATACAGTTATATATGGAACAAACAGTCCATACAGGCTCGCAGAATATCATCTGGAATATGCTTGGAAGATTGCGCGAGCCAGTCGCCACAAATAATATAATACGTTAGATAGTTGGAATTAACCAGACCAACAATGAATACATAGAATGACCTGTAGAAGTAATTGCACATAGAAGGTTTGTGGAACGAAATTAGATATTTAAATATGAACCGACTGCACCAGTTCTGGTAGATTTTGGTAGTCGGGGTCGCGACTGAAGAATTCCATAAGATATGCAAAAGTTGGACGTTCTTTTGGATGATAATTCCAGCAACTTTGCATTACAGCGTAGATATAAGCCGGACACAAACTTGGTTGCGGTAAACGCTTTCCGCTATCTACTAGCTTGATGGCATCCACATTCGAGATTTCACCATATGGTGGTTGTCCCAGTGCAAACATCTCCCACAATGTGACGCCGAAAGACCAAACATCGCTTGCATGTGAAAAAATTCCATTGTTGAAGCTCTCTGGAGCATACCAGCGAATTGGCCACCGGCCACCCTGGGTGAAATGGTACTCATCACTGCCCGCACTCAGCGAACGTGACATGCCAAAGTCGCTAATCTTAGCCTGGTCTCGGGAGGTTAGCAGTATGTTGCGTGCCGCCAAGTCCCGATGTACAAAATGCTGCGTTTCCAGATAATGCATTCCTATAATCAGAGTTAATAGATAGAACCAAAAGTGCTCCGTCATTTTTTTTCTCAACTTACCGCAAGCTATTTGCGAGGCCCACAGCTTGAGCTCGTAGTTTACCTTTAGCTCAGCGCTGTGGTCAAGTATATATTGCAACATGGAGCCCAATGGTGCTAGCTCTTGTACCATCATCAACATGTCCCCTTTGGAGATTCCAATCAAACGCACAATGCACTTGTGTTCCAGTCGCATCATAACCGATGCTTCGCGCAGGAACTCTTGCTTATTGATAGACTGCTGCTCCTCGTCGCGCAGAGTTTTGATAGCTACTTCCAAACGTTTTGGGATTCCGGGACGACGTAACCAACCCCTGTACACAGAGCCAAACTCTCCGGCCCCAATCTCGGTGTCCAGCTCCAGCTGATCGCGTTGTATAAAGAAACGCTGCTTGGCTGCTTCAAGCTCGCTGCTGTTGAGGCCGAGCGCGGTTGTGCCGCTGCATTTACGTTGCAAATAGCTTGCCATTTCGCTCTCCGTGGATCCAGTGGATATCATAGAGTCCAACCGCGATATCTGTTTGGTTTTACCTTCCACTTGATTGAGCGGCTGATCCAGCAGCATATGTACATCTATTGTGGGCAAATAGCCGTTGGCTGTAAGTGCAGCGGCACGCTCCCTCTCGATAGCTACATCACTTTTAGTGAAATACTCCACTTCATCCTCAGTCTTATTGGCAATGGGCGGCAGCTCAATGGGTGTATTGTTACGTGGCACATTGTACACTTCGCCGGAGTCCACATTGAAATTACTGAAATCCGTTGAGAAAGAGAGATTCTTAAGCATTGGCGCTGCCGCCTGCAATTCCTCGTTGGCTCTGGCTGCAGCGACAAGGCTGACACTGCTCTCCGAATCACTACGTTTATTTTTGGTCTTACTCTTACGTAAGCTGTTCATATCGAAGAGGCCTTTCTTGGGACTGGTTATTCGTAGCGTATTGAACATGGAATTGCTGTTCTCCTTTTGTTTCTTCTTTGATAAGGTCAGGATTGGGTTTGGTGTTTGGTTTACTGAGACGCTAGGATTTGGGCTGAGAGGGGTAACGGGTGCACTCTGAATGTCGCGCGACTTATGCGTGGGACGCGGTATGGTAGCAAAGGAAGGTACCTCCGGCTTCGGCTGCGGTGGCACCGGATACTTTAGGCTCACCGGCAGACCGTAAGAAAAGCGCATGAAATGAGCCACCAAATGCTCCAAGCTTGGCCAATATGGACCATCATCGATATATAGGAATTTCGACTGAAAAATTAATTGAAAGGTGCATTTCGTGTATTATTCTTTGTTACTTCTATACATACCGTGCTGCAGGTTATTTTGTTCCCATTCTGATAGAGATCCGATTGTGAAATTCGAAAGTTTTTGGCAACCTGATCACAAAGCAGAGTTAGCACGTAACCCGACGCAGCTGGTGATTCAGAATAGCGCACAAGAAAACAGCCGGAAGTATCTACAGGTTGATCCGTGGCTAGCTGCTTTGTCTGCAGGTGTTGAGCATACTTTTTGAGTATGGCTACGGCCTCATCCCGCTTCAATGTACCATGGTACCATTGCTCACGTGTAGTATTGGCCGGCGGTAATTTATAGTTGAGCAAAAACTCCTCGACAGCCGTTTGACCTGCTTCCTTGGCCAAATCAAATGGAAACTCGCCGGAGCTGGTACGGGGGAGCAGTGGAGCCTGTGCGGCAAGTAGTTCCTGTACAGCTTCCAAGTTGCCATACTTCGCTGCTTCATGCAGTGGCACATGACCATTTTCTATGTTACGACCTTGCACATTAGCCTGTGCAGCAATCAATGTACGAATAAAGCTTGCGGGCTTCTGGCGACAGGCGTACTACAAAAAACACATTAGTCGATCCAGCTTTGTGATAATGAATCATACTTACATGCAAGGGCTGCCAGCCAAACGAATCAGAGCAGTTCACTTGGACGCGTGCATTCAGTAACAATTTAAGTATATCTTCATTGCAATTGAGGGCGGCCAGATGGAGAGCAGTTTGACCATCTTTGTTTTTGGCATCAAAGTTGCGGTTACCGCATTTAAGCAGTTCGAAGACTACCTTGCTTTCATTCTTACTGGTGGCTCGATGCAGTAGATTGGTCACGCCCTGGCTGCGTGTATTATGTGGAGGTGGATCCCCCGCAAGCGGTACCGAAAGTTTGGTTATCAATCCATTTGGCTCCTGTTGGTAGTACTTTACCAATGTTTCCAGCCCATGTAATATTTTCGTTTGACCTTTGTCATCGATTGAGAAAAATGCATCTTCACCGTGCCGTCTGATTTGATAGTGACACACCTCGCCCTGTAAAAATTTAAAAATTATAATATGTACATGTGTGACCCGACATAAAGACAACCTGTTGCTATACTCTATACCAATGGTAAATGAGTATATTGGTTATATGGAAAATGTACATGTATTTTGGCTTTTCTGCTTTGTAAGATCTTAAGATCACGTACTCAATTCTTTAACCGAAATTAGTTTTTCGTTGAACTCTGGACACAAGATATAGTAGTAATAGTAGTGTCATATTTTTGACCACGGTATACAATTACAGTGAAACCAAAACAAAACGATTTCAATTTTCGGTAAGTCATTTACCTGATATAGCAGACTTAATACAAAGTCGCCAGCTGCCGTGCTGCTCTCTCGCACCAGAAATGTACCATCCTCGTAACCTACTCCAATTGGTAAAATAAACAAATTTAATTGAATTTTCTTACATTTTGGGCGAGTCTTATTCTCCTGTTTTTTCATGTACGCACCTTGTTTTAGCAAATCGTCGGCTGCCTCGCGCGTTAGGCGACCGTGATACCATTTCATTTGATCATCTCGTGGGTATGCTGCCATTAAAAGTCCATGTAATGTTTTGTACTACGATTAAAATTATAAAAATAAACTAATTAACAAAAACTGATCAGCTATGAAGAAACGCAGTGTTGCATATGAAATAAAAATCGCAAAACAAAAGACTGTAAAGATCATCAGCTGGCTGTTATCGGCCGCCAATGTTCTATCGTGTATCGCAACGGTCGACAGTGGCAACGCTGGCAGCCATAAACCCGCGTAAGCAATTGATTTGATCTAAATAAAACATTTAAATTTTTCATTCATCGCAGTTGCTTCTATATTTCCATTCTTTGTTTAATTTTTTGCAATTTATTTTTGTTTTAGCTCAGAATGATATACTAAAAACACTATTAAATTATGTGCGATTATGATTAGTTTTAGATTTGTAGTCGTATCTCATTATGCTCCAATATGCTGTTCATATATATTTATAATTTGTTTGATCTCATTTTAGGTTATGTGAGAGTAATCTTAAGCTTAAGCATTAAAAAACGGCTACAGACTATAAATGAAATGTTTAAATTATTATTAAATATATAAACATTCAATGTTCGAAATGTATCTTGTGTTTTTGTAGCTTCCATTAATTTAATATTATAACTACGTACGAATAAGTTTTACATTTATTTGCATGTATTAATCGGGCATTTTGATAATGTACAAAAAAGCAACGCAAATGGGTCATTTCATTGGTCATTTTGTTGCTGCTGATTGATGTTATCGGTATAGTTTTTCTTTTGTAGTAAGTATTGTGGCAACTTAATTGACTAACGGTTGATTATATTATAGCTAAATGAAAAACACAGCATTGAACGGAACCCGCCCCAAGTAAAGAAAAACCTAACAACTAAATCGCTTTAAAGCTTTTTCTTTAGCATTTCAGTTGTTTTCTTTTATTTTCCTTGCTTTTGCTGAAAGGGCCACAATTTTTCAAACAATATTTTTTCCACGACTTCTTCCGAAACTTTATGGCAACAAAAATTTGGTATGGCTCCACATTATTCAGAACTTGAAATCAATTTTGCACACAAAATAGTTAAAAAGCCCAACAAGTAAATTAATTGATACCATTTTGCTGTTGATTTTTTCTGCTGGCCCTTTTGTTGCTGTTGTTGTTTTTGTTGCTTGTATTGTGTTAGGTGTTGTTGTTGGGGTCATTGTTACCGCTAATATCGCTAGCGCGCTCTTCTCTTTCGCCTTCTTTCTTCAAATTGAACAGTTGTTTAACTTTAAAACATAACTAAATTCTAATGTAGAACAGTTTCATTAAATAAATGATTTCGTGTATCAACAGAGCATATCTTTCATTCCATTTCCTTGTTCTTGTTCTTGGTTTCAAGTTGTTGTTTGTTTCTTGTTGTTTTTAAATTTATGACTTTCTTTTCTTGTTATTTTCGCGCTGTTGTGAACTCCTTAATATTCCGCCTTTTACTGTTTTAAATCCATCTTGGCTGGTAGTGTTTTGTTTTGTTAAATTTAAATTTAATAAATTTAAATTTATGACTTTCTTTTCTTGTTATTTTCGCGCTGTTGTGAACTCCTTAATATTCCGCCTTTTACTGTTTTAAATCCATCTTGGCTGGTAGTGTTTTGTTTTGTTAAACAACGTGTTATCAGCATATTTGTTACCCAGTTGAATTATTTCGTTATTGAAGAGAGCTTTTGGGATACTCCATTCACAGTCTTTGATTTAAGGACATCGTTTTCATACGAAAAGATGGTTTCCTTGCCATTTTCGATGACACTGAAAGTCCGAGAGCAAAACAATTATTTCTTAGATATAAGATATTGTCAAATTTAAATCAGCCATTCTTACCGTTTGGTCATCAGCTTTTTGCCATTGATAAACTTCGTTGAGGTGCTTGTGCACTTGACAGCGCCGTTATGATGTCCACCGCTGGCGACGGTGTTGCTGGCAGAGAAGCTAAAACCGCTGGCGGGCATGGGCCTGAACGGGTCCATAATTGAATAGCTGAGTATTGGCACACCGAATTGACTAGCCACTTTGTGCTGATGGTGGTCATGATGGCGAGCATGAAGACTGCTGCCATGTCCGGCATGATGTCGACTGCTGCTAGTGGCGCCATTTGTTTGCGAGTAACTACCAGTGTCTGTAAAAAAAAGAAACGAGACAATATTAGAACTCCCAATGCAATAATTATAGAATTTACGAGAACACTCACCTCTGAAGAAGTCGGCGAAAGCCGAGTCGAATTCGAAAAACTCTCGGAACACCTCTTCGGGTGGGCGGAACACAAATGGAGAGCCGCCCAGTATGTCAAAGTTATGCGAATAATGCTGACGGGCATGCGAGCGACTTTGTGCGCGATCCCCTAGACCATCCTTGCCATACTCGTCATAGACGCGACGTTTCTTTTCTGTAAAAATATACGATCATGTTAATATTGATTGTTTTTTGTGTATCTTTAAATAGGTTTTTAGTAGAATACAACGCTGGCTGAGGCATTAGACATGGCCAAAAACATTGCACAGTTCATGGAACTACTAGCTGCTGCAGACAAAATATGATGATAACGATGCCGGCGTATGATGGTGTAATCGTGAGTTTCTTATTGGCTTATATGAGGCCGTTTTAGTTGCGAGCTTATGCCAAAAAACAAACGTAACAAACAAACAGCAAAAGTTCGTGCGCGTCAAGGTTGTTTGTCAGTTCAGCGAAAAATAATGACTAAAAGGTGATATAGTCGGCGGTTACCGACTGGATGATACCCTGTAGCCAGCTTTAACAAAGGTGCGATCATGTAAGTACACTGTAAGTACACTTCTTAACTGGGAGTTATTTAAAAATAATTTGGAATATAATGAGATATAAAAGATTTTCCTGTTAATCTTGCGCTTCGATTTCTGGTACAGGGTATACGAAAAGCAAAGGATTAGGTAGAAACCAAAAGGGATTATCCTCAAAAAACAACAAAGCAGATCAGAATGCAGCATTTGCACACTTCTTTTTACCAAAAAGTTTGTGAAACGGTGTCCCCTCAAAAAAGTTGCGGAAGGTAAACGCCTGATAGCGATTGCCACGCCTACTTCCAGCCGACCCGCTGCCATAGCTGGGATAATAATCATAGTCGTAGTCACGACTGCCCGTCGACGCTGACCCATTGCCGGTGCTGCGATACCGCGAATAGTAACCGTTGGTGGAGCTGCTGCTGTTGCTGTTGCTGTTGCTCCCCGTTGCTTTATGTAGCGTCGCCCGCGCATCATAGATACGTCGCTTACGGGCTGGAGGCAACAATAACAACAATAGCTATAGCTGACCGATTTGGTTATGCCCCACAGCTATAACACTCTCCCAAAGGGAGAAAAGAAAAAAGGGGATTGGCAATTGCTATGCCATTTAGCACTTACCATCAGACAAGACTTCATAGGCCTCGGAGAGCTCCCGAAAACGTTTGTTCGCCTCTTCCAAATTGTTCGGATTCTTGTCTGGATGCCATTTCAGAGCCAACTTTCGGTAGCTACAAAGCAAAGAGATAGTATGGGTCGTCAATGAGTGTGCACTTGGCTGGCTTCCTTCAATACGTACGCCTTTTTCACTTCACCATCCGTAGCTGTACGAGCCACATCCAAGATTTTGTAATAGTCAACCATTATGTTTCTCTATATCGATGTGTATGTCTTTGTGTACTAATAATTAATGTATCTCCTCTTCAATTCAATTGGTTTCTCTAATCGCAAAACAATTACTTCTCGTTCCAATAACTCCTTAAGTGCAACTGTAAGAAAAGGAAATATAGTCAACATTTCTGTTAGTAAAAATAGTTGAAAAGAACTGAAAATACCGTTAAACAGGCAGCATTTGGCAAAAAATGTAATATATTACTTTTTTGGGTTTTTAACTGCTTTTGTTGCTATTGACAAGCAAGGCCTACTAAAGAATTCCAAAACAAGTAAAAGACAACAGCAAAAACAATTAAACGACCGTAGTGGTAAAGCAAAGCCTGCACGATATTTGCTTTAATTTCGTTTTCTTGTTTTCATACTTTTTTGTGATCGCTATTCTTCAGCCCCACATTTCGAGTTCAATGTCGTACGAAAACCTCATTCTCATTATGCGCCCACACACTCTCGCAAGCGCTTACACATACACACACACACATGCACGCGCGCCGAGACACGCTCTAGCAGAAGAGTGCCGAAGGCAGGTATAAAATAAAATAAAAAAAAAAGTGCAGACGAAGAGTGAGCGCGGCAACAGCAGCAACAACGCGCATGTGTAGGGCGTTCAGTCGCCAATGACAGCGCAGAGACTGCGCTGCTCCCGTCGCGGTCGCTACACGCGTGTGTAAAGTTTTTGCTTTGGCTTTGCGCTGCTCACATTTGGCTTGCGGCGCCCATCTTCTCTTCATTGTTTTCACACACATTTTCATACAAAATCGACGCTAATTTTATTTAATTTGTATTGTTGTTGCAGTTACCTTTATTGTCAGTCAGCTCCTTGACACAATTTTTTTCTCGCTTTTTATCTAATAAAAATGACAGCGACAATGCACTTGGCCAACTAATTATTAAATGGACTTCACTTAACTAATCTGTGTCAATTCTGACTGTTGCCATATGTTATCGAATGAAAGTGCACTACAAATTTGCCTTCAAGCAAAATGGCAAACTTTTGTGTGACTGACGACGGACGGATGACTGAGTTGCCGCTGTTGGTGTTGATGTAGAGTAGACCGGGCAAAGCATTTGGCAACTCTTGTGTGGGTTTGCCAGCGGAGTTCTTATGGGCGTTTGATCAAACACAAATATTTCGTAGTAGTATGCGTACTTGAGATTGTATGTGTGTCTAGGTGACTCTTTAACAATTTGCTTGGCATTTATTTTTACTCGATTTCTGTTCTAAGTTATGACTACATATTAAATGCGTGTGCGTAGCTATTATAAATATTGATACGCAAGAGCGTCCACGTGACAAATACATATTCATATACTATTTGGATTTATTTTAAGAGGTGAAGAGCACCTGGCTAATCTTCGCAACAAATTTCAGTATATTTATAATTGTAGATATTATAAATTCCAAAATAAATCAATTTCAATGGCGTCCATTTTTATTGCATACTTTTTCGCTCAACAAAGGACCTTCTATTCCATTTAATTATTTTGTGAAATTACGGTTTGGTTTCGTTATTTCGCTGCATTTCGTGTTGTCTGGGAGTATTTGTCTTCATTATCAGCAATAAATATTTGCATTTCTTTCTTTTCTGCAATCAGTGCAGTTTAATTTGTGTTGTCATTTTCTTACTCAATAACATATTTGATAAGCTTATAATTAAAATACTGAATCATTTATAAACACTGCATTGGCCCACATTCAAGAAGGAAATGAATTTGATTGAGATTATACGAAGTTGTATTTATACGGAATTAATATTCTGCAAAAAAGGGATTTTCAAGCCAGGTTCCACCGAGATTTGAACTCGGATCGCTGGATTCAGAGTCCAGAGTGCTAACCATTACACCATGGAACCAACTTTCCCGGCTTGCCAAACTTGGACGGTTTCAACCAGAATGCGGCGTACTGCGCATGTTGTGATAGGACGTCAAAAGGATGAAAGGGGTGGCCAAACTTGAGTGAAAGAGCATCAATTCATCCCCATTTTGACAGGTTTTGGCCATGGTGCAGGACGAACAGAGTACGACTCAAGCACAAAAGGTTGCGGGTTCAAAGCTTTATCTTGTCTTATAAAAATTGGCTAGCAAAAAAGAAAACTTGGTTTGACAAAAACTAATTTTTGGCTATGGTTTTTTCCCTTTTGTTTATTTATATACATGCATAAATATTGTTCAAGGTCGGCGGCTGCCACGCCCGCACTGTCTATTCCTTAACGTTGCAAATAAAATGTCACCATAAACTAAAATTTGCTAATGTGAACTTTTCTACTGCTAAACATATTGCTGTTTATATATACACAAATAATTAAAAAAAAATATATATATATATATATGTGTGTGTGTATATTTTGTAGCGTAGTACCGATCGACGTGCAACGTTTATATAATAACTTAATATATATGTACATACAGGCTATATACCTGTTGACATATTGGGCATATTCTAGGCCGTAGGTGTTGGAACTTGTAGCATTGTCTAAAAGCAGCAAATGACGACTACGGCGACATCGTCGTCCGACTCTCAATTTCTCTCTCGCTTCCCGTTGTCGGCAAGCCACACCAGAGCACCAGCACCAGCCGCATGACACACTCGTCTCGTCGCGTCTGCCGGTCCACTTGGGGGTGGTCTCGGAGGAGAAGGCAGCGACGTCGCTGACGTCTGAGGAGACCCGCTGCTGGTGACTTGGATTACACAGCGCCAGCGCCAGCGGCTGCTGCTGCTGCTGCTGACTCAAATCGAATCGACTAACTCATCAACCGGCACTTGCTATAATTTGGATTCTATATACCAGTCACTTTATCGATGTGGGCAGCGGTTAAGGCATTTCGATTGTTTATGATTTGCTTGTTTGCAGCCTAGTCTTCCAACAAGCTGACTAATCGAATTCTGAGATTGATTTCTTATCTCAAGGGAAACCGCACACATATAATCAAAGCACAAATATTATTAGTATCGTTGATAAATTTGTACAACAAAATTATCAAACTTTTCTTTATAACCGCAAGAGCCATTCTGTTGATTATTTAGGGTATTTGGAAAACCGATATTCACTGCGCTTGCGCTACCTACGCAATTGTGGGCATCAAACCTGAAATCGCTCTAAAAATTATGTAGTATGTGGTTGCCAGCTGCTCAGATGCTGTGGCTGAATTGCAGAGTTGTTCACAATGTTGCTGGTGTGTTATAGTTGTCTATGCAAATTACATCACCGCCTTCGGCGGCGACATCAGCAATCGATAAATAAATGCCGCATAGATCGTGAAAGAGAAAGGGATGCAAGGGGAGAGAGACCTATATATGTAGATATATATATATATATATTCACACTTTCCATTTGGTGGATTGCTGTAACATGTTTGTTTTTGAAACTGCTGTTGCTCGTACGCACGCAATTAGAGCGTAATTGTGTCGCTGCATTGATAAAAGAAAATGAGTATATGGCAACGCCAAGAGGAACAAGAAAAGTAACAGCAAATACTGCGCGATAATAATCAGCTGAGTGTGGAGGGGGAGGGGGGGAGGAGGAAAGAAACGAACTGAAGAAGCACACAACAGGCAACGGCCAACAGTTGGTTGCGTGTCGGCGACATGCACTGCGTGTTCAGTCACTTTGTTGATTGATTTTCTTCCTCTTCATCTCACGCTCGTTGTTGTTGCTGTTGCTGCTGCTGCTGCTCATTTTGCCATAACCTACTTTTGTGCAAATGCAATATCAATACAAACAAGTAAACGCAACACGCACACACATGCACAATTATAGAAAACTGATAGGCCGTACGACTCAAAGCAATATGCGAGATAAGAAAACGTTGCGCATTTCCATTCAGATATAAGTACAGTAAAAGCATGCTAAATGGCACAACTGAAATTACAAATATCATTACGATTGAGCTGTGCCCAAGTGCAGTTTCTTCGCATATTTCAATTTGTTCGATAATACACATTACATCGATTCTCTGTTCGCTCTATTCGCTGAGAAGTTTTCACTGTAATTATGCATTGCTTGGCCGATTCGTAGAATCAGTCACGCAAGTCATTCGCACAACAACAGCTGAAAGGAGTTCTCTGATAGAGCGCAGCAGTGAGAGTGAGCGTAAAAAGGGGACGGATATACAAAGCACACTCACACTTTCGTATTAACCAGCGAATACATTTGTTCCAATCCTCGTTAAATTGTTCGCTGTCGTAGCTTTGAGCTCTGTTGATGATTGCACAAACATTATTATGAATAAATATGAAATCAAAGCACAGCGTATGTAGTGAAGAACGGGGAAAACAAACGCAAACGCAAACACAAACACAGCAGATCGAAGTGAAAAAGCAAAGCTTCGCAAAACAACGCGCACGTACGCGGCAATGTATCGTTTAGAACTGAAAAGCAGTCGGCGGCAGAGCGGCGTTGCCATATGTTTCGCTAAGTGAGAGAGCGGCTGCTGAGAGAGTGGCGGCTGAGAGAGTGGCGGCTGAGAGAGTGCCAGCCACAGATGTCGCAGTGCCGTTGTTTTTGTTGGTGCGTACCTGGCCGAACCGGAAGCATTTACGCGAATTCTTGAAAAATATTGTTGCATTTTTATCACACTATCAAGTGTGCGTGTGTGTGTGTAATATGCTTATCAGCAGCTGCCAGCGCATGTATTAGTATTAAATAAAAGCTTGATGACGCCTGAATATCACTGTTCCGTTCTTTGCTGGTTTACCCCCTTTTTGTTTTTGTACAGCTATCAACTGTGATTCATCGAATTTCGGTAGAAATTGGGTCTTAGCCATAATAGCTTACGCTGAACTCTCAACTGTTTTGTGATATAATATTTATCGAATACAAATTAATTTAATGTGAGACATGTATGTGCATTTGTATAGATCTTTGTAATTTGATTGCCCAAGTTTATGTGTACCGCTTGCTTTGAGAGGCTGCAAAGCGCCAGAGCGCGACCAAATGTTAAGGCAACAAATTTGAATATTTAATTTTAGCACTCGCACCGCGAGCTACACTTGGTTAGCGAGGAAGAGAGCGAGAGAGATTCGAGTTTAAGGGGGTAGTGGAGGGCTATAACCGCTCGGCGAGTCGTTGACGCCGTCGCACAGTGGACCAAACTATAATTTAAAAGACTTGTCCAAAGTTTCAACAAATGGAAAACATGGTGGAATTTCATTTGATATTTTTTCCTTTTTTCTTTTTTGAACTAACCTGCCTCACTTCATTCAAAAATCAAAAGTCAATTATGAATTGTTTTTGCAATTTAGCACCACTGTGCGCTGTTCACAGCAGGTGGTGATGATATTTGCTCAGTGAAACATTTGTGCAAAATTTGCAACGTTTATAAATTTTAAACTTTATAGATAATAAAATGTATGTGTATGTGTAAGTGCGGGTGTGCTGGGGCTATTTTTGGTTTTGCGGAAAAATGAAAATTTATAAAAAGCAAAAATATAAATATCTACACAAAATCTTTGTGTATACATCTAAGATAGTAGCGGTTCGACGAGAAAAAGCCGGGCTAGAAAATACCCTGTAAGGTGCACTAGGCTCAGCAGTACTTTGCCACCTGCGAAAAATGTTAATGTGATTACAGGGAATTCGAGAAATCTTAATCATTAGATTTGAACCAATAGCAGAACAAGTTTAGCGAGGGGAATGCGTGGAATTGGAACAGCTATAAGTGGCAACAATTACAAGAAACCGCAACCTAAAAAAACACGAATTAATGCCCCACAGCAGCAAATTGCATTGGAAAGTATTCCTTATTGTTGAGGGGCGTGGCATGTGCACCGAAATGAGAGCGAAAGGTAAGAGATGGAAACACAAAACAAAAGAATCAAAAGTGGAATCGCGCCAAATTGCACAATCGCTGGGACAGAGAAAACGAAAAGAAGAAGCAGAAGAAGAAAACACA
>JABVZX010000001.1:15410253-15425355 GCA_020883565.1 Drosophila pachea
AATATTGTGCGGCGCAATATTGCTGCAGGTAAATTGGTGTATTATTAGTGCTTAGCGAGGTACGTCTTTCAAATCACCCCACCACATGCAAAAAAATTAATTCATTTGAAAATTGGCACGTCATAATATTTATTTAATATCATAATAGATTTACTGTATTGCCAACCTATTTGGCAAGCAAATACAATATCTACCTTGACTCATTCTTTTCCGTTTCTACGTAACCCTTTGAAAATCCTTATTATGGAGTATGTTAGAGCATGTTATCTTATTTTTCATTGCTATTATATACTCAAATATTTATTTAAAAATTATTATTATTACCATTATCAATAATACGAATTCAATGTGAATGCAGCAAATATATATATTTTTTTATTTTATTCATGTAAAGAGGTAGTAAATTGTTAGGATACATTAAATAATTTATACTAAGAATTTATTTCCAACTTCACAGGCACCAACATTACCTACATTGACACCAGCAACAACAGCAATTCTGTAGCGGCTGCCACTCTCATGGATGCAGGCAATAACTACATCGTCACGACCACAGCAACATCCACGGTAGCGGGTGCTGGCGGAGTTGCTCAACAAGCGGCGCAACAAACAACGCAGCAGCAACCACAACAACATGCTATACTGCAGCTACATCAAAGCGGCGAGAATACGCCGCCAGGCAATGATGCTACCAACAACGGCTGTGCCTGTTCTCTGAATGCTATGGTCATTTGCCAGCAATGTGGCGCTTTTTGCCATGATGATTGCATTAGCGCCTCAAAGCTGTGTGTTTCCTGTGTAATCAGATGAGAAATATGCCTGCAGATGCAAGTTGACAACGTATTATAGTAATATATAGAGTTAAAAATATTTAGATGCAATGCTACTGCATATATAGAACTATGTATTCAATTGATTGCATGACGAAACAGAGTATTTAAGTTGAGTTCTGACCAAACACTCCTCATTTTACCCGGACAAATTGTAAGCTAGACTATGAATACGAAACCCAATAACTAATACTAACCAAGTGCAGAGGCTTATGCAAACACTGAATGAAAGAAAAGAAAAAACGAAAGCTAAAGCAGAAAATACCTTTTGTATAAAGAAAGCAACTTTATATTATATCTGGGTGGGCGGGAGCAAACTGGGGAAAATAAGCTTAATGTGCAAGCAAATGTTGTGTATTTCGTATCCGTTAGCAACTTGTATAAGTGATTGTTTATAAGGATATCTCAAAATCACATATAAAATGGACGTACGAAAATTTAAACAAACACTTATTGTAATTAAAACAATAGTAAAGAACAGAAAAACAAAACACGAAAAAGGCAGCGGCAAGAGCAGCAAATCCAATAAATACAACAAAGCTATGTACATATTTATGTTTAATATTAAATGTAATTTATAAAAAAAATAACTATAACAAATTATGTCTAAGCTAGAAATGAGAAACTTCACATTTAGGTTGACATATGCCTAAAGACTATATTTTTTATAATTTGTCGTTGCAGCATATGCGTGATGATAATTCAGTTGGTTCGTTTTTAAAATACATGGGCAACTACATAATATACATACATACATGAAACAATACACAATTTATATATATATATACACATATATATTTTACTGTGTAATTTTTAAAACTAAGCCTTTTGATTTCCCTAAATCTAAGTTTATCATTCTTCACATCCAAACCCACGAAACATCTTTAGCATATAACTAATATAGCGCATAAAAATAATTACAATTCGCATATACAAATTTGATTTAAATGCATAAAACTGTTGATAAAACAAAAAACACACACTCACAAATACACACCGCGACAAACAAAATTGATGTGTAAATTGAGAATCTAAAATGCAATTAAAAATATTATAACGAAATGAGAAACAAAATTTAAAAAAAATGGAAAACAAAAAGAAAAGGTAAAGATGGCAAACGAAATCATTTTGCTCCTAGATGCACTCAAAATTAACCAATAAACATTATTACAAATAAATTGACGAAAAAAAAAAAACAAATAATTATTAAACAATATGCTCAAATTTATTTTGCTTAATGATATTTACAAATTTACAATTTCTGAAAAGCGGATACCACTAAAGCTACAATAGTAGGCACCTCAGCCATGGCTCCATTTCCCGTGTCACCGCACATTAGCGTCTTGGAAATGCAGGGTATTTCGCTGTAGCCCCAGCTGATAAGCTTGTCTATTTGTTCTCGCGTAAGAGGATGATCGTACATACGCGTATTCATTGCCGGAGCAAAGAGCAAAGGCTTCTCCAAGTTCCAGGCACGGACTACGCACGTCACCAAATTGTCACAAATGCCCTTGTACAATGAGAATAATTTATATAATTATTATTTTTATCTAATGTTTAAACAAAGATAAGTTGCACTTACAGTAGCTATTTTGGCTAAAGAATTAGCACTGAGGGGCGCAATTAGAAGCATATCGGCCCATTTGCCTAGATCAATGTGCAGGACGGGGTCACCGCGTTTGTTCCAGGTCAGCCACTCGTCCCGATTGTGTAAAATGGGTACATTTTCTGGAATTTGTTCGAGTTCAAAAAAGTGTTTCGCATGTTCCGTTATGATAACCTTAATCTAATAAAAAAGAATGACTATTTTAATGGAAAGGAACCAATAAATATGGAGACTCACATAAAATGTATAGGGTAACTTGTCGCTGCTTAGTTCTGATATTAATTGTACCAACTTGATTGTGGCCACGCTGCCTGTGGCCGCAACCAGTACATTCCGTTCAGGCTTAATAATTATTGTTGCTGGTCCATTCCCGTAACTGGTTCCTTTTCCGGAAAACCCAGTTTCGCCCATTCTGTTTTTTCCATAAGATTATTTTCCATGCGACAAGCTAAATATTCTTTTGCCTCAGTTCGACACTTTGAGCTATCGTTGTCGTTCCGCCGTAAGCAACTAGCGTATATTAGGAAATTCTTCTTACACAAGCTTTCGTGATCTAATGGAAAGCTGCCCTTCTCTGGGGCTGTGGGTATAAACTTCTTTTGATTGTAGATTTGAGAAGTCATTTGTATAGATGACTTATCTCAAAACATCAAGAAACTAGCACGATAGTTATGAAATAAATAGATAGTGGATAGCTAAGCGAAAACACAACAGAAACTGCTTGCGCAAGGTTGCCAGAGTAATGTGGCAGCACTTGAAAACATATGACATTCATTGTACAGCAGTTGAGATAGATAGGTATTATTTATGTAAAACTTAAAAATTATTAAGTACATCATTTAAATTTTCCTATTATAATAATTTTGAAAAAGAAATTTGTAAGTGTAGCTTTGTAATGAATTCTATTACTAACCACACATTTTGGATACATGTAGCAGTTTACGGTCTGGCAACACGATTGACGAAGCCGGCACAATGCAGTGCCTTAAATTATTAATTTATTTTATTTCGCTAGTAATTTTAAATACAAGTGCTCAACTTGAGAGAGATAACAATGGCTACATTGTGTATTGTCCATGTATGGGTAAGTTTTGTCTAGTTATTGCCGACAAATTGTTTCATACTTCTTCTTTTCAGGACGATTTGGCAACCAGGCGGATCATTTCTTGGGCTCCCTTGCTTTTGCCCGGGCTCTGAACCGAACCCTTATTCTGCCGCCTTGGGTAGAGTACCGTAAAGGTGAAATGCGCTCCAGACAAGTGTCTTTCGATACATATTTCGAGGTGGAGCCGCTGAAGGAATACCATCGTGTAATTCTCATGTCCGATTTTATGAACAATCTCGCCGATGAAGTTTGGCCTCCAGCGGAACGTACGTCTTTTTGTTATATGGAACGTAGAAGCCTACAAGAGGAGAAAAACAATCCGAATGCTCCTAATTGTCATGCCAAGGATGGAAATCCTTTTGGTCCTTTTTGGGACACTTATAATATTGACTTCGTGGCCTCTGAGTTCTATGGTCCGCTACATTTCGATGTGCATCATAGTGCCATTGCAAGCAAGTGGCAGCAAAATTATAGCGCCGATAAATGGCCCGTTTTGGCATTTACTGGTGCGCCGGCTAGTTTTCCAGTACAGTTAGAAAACAGAGAGCTTCAAAAGTACATGAAATGGAGTCCAAAATATAGAGAAGCTGCACGTGATTTTATACGGAACGTTCTACCGCGTGGTGCTTTTATTGGTTTGCATCTTCGAAACGGGATAGATTGGGTAAGGGCTTGTGAGCATGTAAAGGATAGCCAGCAGCTTTTTGCATCGCCACAGTGTCTGGGCTACAAGAATGAGCGCGGAGAGCTGTATACGGAACTCTGCATGCCCAGCAAGGAGGCAATTATACGGCAGTTGAAGCGAATCATTAAAAATGTGCGTCAATCGTATCCGAATAATGAGGTAAAGTCCGTATTTGTTGCATCTGATGCGAATCACATGATAAGTGAGCTAAGCAACGCGCTCAATCGTATGGACATAAGTGTACACAAGCTACCGGAAGATGACCCCTATTTGGATTTAGCTATTTTGGGACAATCGAATCATTTCATTGGCAACTGTATCTCTTCCTATAGCGCATTTGTTAAACGCGAACGGGACACTCATGGCTTTCCATCCTATTTCTGGTCGTTCCCCAAGGAGAAGGAGCGCCAACAACCTAAAATCCACGAGGAACTATAAACCCCGAGCAATTCTTAATACTCTGATATTACTCATTACGCCGAAAGTAGATAGTATATAAGCGGAAAATCATTAGTTATAACTTTGATTTTACTTAGGAATTTATTCAAGCTTAGTATTTCACGCATTCCTCAAAATAATTTAATACATATCTCTTTTTGCCCACGTTGTTTTTTTTTTGTTCTTTTACGTTCTTGTGTTCTTTCAACTAATGTATCAGTTTTTGAGTGCGTGCCAAATCCAATTGTGCCGATGATACATTCGCCAATCCCTCGCGTACCGAACTTAAATTCTCTTTCCAGGCCTGCAGCAAATCGCGCAGTTGCTCCCATTGGGGCGCCCCAAATGTGCGATGCATTGTTGAAGTGATGTGCACTTTACGATTCGACTGATCTAGACGCGCACGTACCAACTTAGTCTTGAGCACCTCAATGACAAATGGCTCCACCTCATCCTCGTTTATTTGTAGCTCCTTGGTCAATGTATCGAAAGTCATTTCTGGATTACTTTCCGCCAGCTGCATAAATGTCAAAAGGCGCATTTTCTTCATATTCTGCTCGTGATTGAGACCCTGGGAGTTCACAAACTCTTTGTGATCCTCATAGAACTGAACGTAAGACGGCAGCTTGTCCGATACGAAGATCGATAATAAATCGTGTATTAGATCGCCCTCCAGAAAGCGTACCGGTTTCAGAGACAGCAAAGGATCGAGCAGGAATGTATTGGGATCGGCCAATGCAGTGACAATACACTTCATGGCATCCTCTCGAGCAACACAAGCATTGTCAGACGTGTATGTGCCCAATAGCTCAATCATGACTTTGGAAGACAACTCCAGATTGGTGTCCTTGGTAACATCGTGCAAGAGACGATACAACTTTTGCATCTGCTCACTCGATGGCGGGCAGTTGGCGAACTGAGATTTCAATTGGTCAACGCCAGTGAATACCTCTAGCACCTGGTCGCATTGCTTAGCCACCTGAACCAGATGATAATAGACATGATACCGTAATGGAGAGGCTGTATCTAAATTGTTAAATAAGCGCCACAGCGACTGAAGACACACTTTGGCCAAAGGCTGGTTAGGCGCCTTCGTCATCTTTTCACAATATGCTAAGACAATGTTCTCACCGCGGTCAAGCGGTATCTAAAAGAAGTATTAATTGTGTTAATAATATATCTTCATTTCAAAAAATTATTTCAATGCAGCTTACCGTTATCATAATTGAGACGATGCTGTTTAGTATTCCATCAATTTGTGCTGGTTCGCCGTCTTTGAAACAGACTTCACATACGCCGATTATCTTGTGCAAATCATCTTCTACGCCTTTGTTAGATTTCTCCGAGGAGATTTCGGCACCAAGGTTTTTAAAATATTTGCGTAGCTCTTGCACCTTTAAAAAATGACATCAAATACATTTTTATTTTATATTTACCGATTTTATTTTGGCACCCATTAACATAACCTCACTTAAACAAAGAGTGCAACGAAAACTCCCGTTTAAACACAATTTCAATATTACCTGTTCATCTAATGAAAGGTCTATAAACACCGGATGTGAAGACATGGTTTTGTAGAGTGTTTAGTTATTTATTTTAGCAACACAATAAACAATTTTGCACGCACACGTCGTCGTTGTCTTTGTCGCTGAGTTGACAACTTGAAAGGAAAGAGCAAAACAACAATAGAGTTGCCACATTATAAAAATATATCGATAGCGACAAACCCATAAATACGAAAATTGAATTGAATTTCAATAAGTTTGTTAAGTGGTTGGCCTGTGCAATGGAAGACTTAAATGATGATTCGTTTGATGACGTCCTCGCTGCTATAGACCTACCGAGTGAACCAAAGCAGCCAAAGGTACAGGCAGAGCCTATAAGAGCTGCATCTACCAGCGGAAATAACAATAGTAGCAGCTCTGTTGCACTCTCAGTTAAGCCGCCGTCGAATCCTCATAGCGTTTTGGTACACACAAAACAGCGGGGCAATCCTATACTGAAATCTATACTAAATGTGCCGTTAGAATACAGAGATGATATTATACCCGATTACGTTGTGGGTCGCACATCATGCGTACTGTTTTTATCGCTTAAATATCACAACCTAAATCCGGATTATATCTGCCAGCGGCTTAAAGCATTAGGAAAAATGTATGAACTAAGAGTGTTGTTAGTCCAGGTGGATACACCGGAACCACAAAATGCACTAAAAAGTCTAACACGCATCTCTCTGCTTGCCGATTTAACAATGATGTTAGCCTGGAATGCTGAAGAAGCTGGGAAAATCATAGAAACCTATAAACAATTTGAGAAACGTTCGCCCGACCTAATAATGGAACGAGTTGACTCGAATCCCCATCAGAAGGTAGGTGTATGTTTTTGGTTTAATCAATTTTAACGTATATTTAAAACAGCTTGTGGCAGCTTTAACCAATATTAAACCAGTGAATAAAACAGATGCGGTAACGTTGCTTCAAATGTTTGGCAATTTGGAGAATCTTATTAATGCCAGTGAGGAGCGACTTTCTCAGGTCATGGGTCTCGGACCACGCAAGGCTAAAAAATTGTATAAAACACTACACGAACCTTTTCTTAGCAAATAAGCAAGCTTACTGTAACAGTTATTTATTACAATATAGGAATTACTTAAATTATGTATACACACAAAACCAGGTCCCAAAAAATAGAATTACTCTTGCAGTTTCCATATCTTAATGGTGCCATCGTCGCTGCAGGATATTAGCTGTCCTGCTGTCACCGGATTCCATTCTACCGCATTTACATCCTGATCGTGTGCACTTTCCTCGCTTGTAAGGAGTTCAAATGTGGGAGCATCGCGTTGGGAGTCAGAAGTTTCTTTAAAGATACGAATAGCATCATCGCCGCAAGCGCTAGCAATAAGTCCCGTCAGCTTGCACCACGATACATCGTAAATTGCACGCGAATGCTGTCCGGCCAAAGTGCAAACACATTTCCACACGGTTGTTTTGTCAGGAGTAGCGATGCCAGCTTCATTACCTGGATGATAAGCGCGCCATATCTTAAGAGTTGCATCATCGCTACATGAAACCAAACGTTCTCCATCCGCATCGAAATCAATGCTCCAAACAGTGCTCGTGTGTGAGCTCAGCGTTGCTATGCAGTCCCAGTCGCTGTCAAGCGCACTCTCGGCAAACATTTTAATTGTGTTATCGTACGAAGCTGACGCTAGGACTTCTTTTGTTGGATGCCACACCACTCGCTTCACATCCTGCGAGTGGGCATTTAACACGGCGGCGCATTCGAATTCATCGTCGCCTGCAACTTCCCAAATCCACACCGATTTATCGCGCGAACAAGTGGCTAAGAGGCCCCCGCTGCGGGACCAACTCACGCTCTTCACTTCATTCTCGTGTCCCTCCAACGTTGCCGCGCATTCGTGCTTTGACCAAATAGCGGTAGTGGCGTCAAAGCTGGCTGACGCCAAATACTCACCGCATGGTGACCAGCGTACCTCGCGTATAGTACGTTTGTGCCCATCAGATAAAATAGTTTTCGTTGCCCATGTGTTGCCAGAAAGGGACCAAATCCTAATGACTTTGTCTTCACCGCATGAGGCGAAGCTGTTGCCTTTCGGATGCCATGCTACACCCCAAATGCGTCCCTTATGGCCCTGTAGCGTATGTTCTAGAATGAGCCGTCCCATAATAGTTTCGTTTCAATTTTAGTATATATATTCCTTTATATATGATAATTCTTGTTGATAACACTGCATGTGAGCAGCTCTCAAAAACAGATGATTCTAATGATTCAGTGCGGAACTAGTTCGATCGTAACTTTATATAGTACATACAAATATTAATTTAAATATTTAATTCTGGAAAATTTTCCGTTTAACTTAAAATATTCATGAATATAAGATAAAAATATGCGAGCAAGTGAGCAATTGACGCAAATGATATTTTATAGGCGTTAAGTTCACGGTGTATATCCACAATTATTATTATTATACTTATACACATCTAGCAGTCCTTAGTTATTATAAGCATTTAATTAATTGATATCAAGTTCGGTAATTCTTAATCAGAAAATAAATAATTGAAGGAGTTGTATTATTACTTACTGTTTTAGACATTAAACAGTTACCATAATTTATCGAAGTGTTACCAGACTGATAACAATGTACACTGAACTGTAATATTTTATTTACAGTTAAAAGTAATTTTTCTCCATTAGCCAACCACACGTACTTCGCAGTTAATCTTAAGTAATTTCAGTGATTATTGGCCGATGGCAGCTGAGTCTGTCTTGCTTTCCGCTTAACGGGACTTAACTATACAATAATACAAAAGCAGTGTAGTGAAAAAATGAACGGTCTAATTGTATTCAATAGCGCCAATGATGTCGCCTACCAGAATTTGAACGACGCCCTAAGCGAAAAGATATGCAGTATAGCAATTTCGCAGGGCCTAATGTCCGCCGGTAGCGCAACGATTCCTGGTACCCCACTGGACAGTAACGTGCTGCTGCAGATTTTCAGCCCTATAATCAGCTCGCAGCGAATTATGCATTGTCAGTTTGATAATGCATATGCAAGCTTCCAGTGCGAAAATGGATTCAATTTAGTCTTTGGCGAGCTTTTGGGCTACACCTTTTTGAAAATTGGCCAAACAGAGATTGAACAGTTGATGAGGCAACTTGGTGTGGCCATTACTCTGACTCGATATTTCTATGGCGCTAATTTATTTGGTTCACAGGCAGGAATTGTGCAGCAGGATTTGCTAACGCAGTGCTTGAATTGTTATGAGTCTCAGCTGTGGCAAGAGGATCAGGCATTTTTACTGGAAGCATTACCCAGACTGCTGATCAATGCAGAACTTAAACGCACTGTACATGTGACTTTGGATGCAGCACTCGAGCAACTGCGTCAGACATGTGGACAACAACGAGCACACGCCCTGCTGCTCGTCTCGAATAAGTTGGTGGCATTAAATAGCACTCGACAGGCTCTGCCTCTGGCCCCTGCCGATTTGTTGTTTTTAGCAATCTTAGCGCGAGCGCTACAAGCACAAAAGTCTGAGCGGGCAGTTGCCGTCTTTCTTCAAGGTGTTTCACACGATGTGAACTCAGGGTGTGTGCCAACAATTGTACATTTATCGCGTTTGCATGGCCATCAGGTGCTTCTACAACTCATCGAATACGGTCACATGCCATTGACCAGCTCCATTTATGACACGTTCTTTGTATTACAAAAAATTGTGGCCGTGCAACAGCAGGGCGACGGGGACGCCCTGAAACCTGCCTATGAAAGCTTGGAATCCTTCGTAAGCCAGACGTTGACGGCCCTGAAGCGACATTTAAAACAGAAGCATGAGGATTTGGAAAGCTGTGTGAAAAAGTTTACATCCCGCTGGGAAAACTTACGCAAGATGTATATTGAGTTCTTCAAGAGCTACGAGCGCGAACTTCTCGTTCGGATCGAGTCCAATTTACCTGCCTTTGTGGAGGAACTGAAGCAGTTGTTCACACTCTCTTTAGCCAGCTGCGACAGTGCTAGCAACCAGCACCTTGACCAACTGTCCGATTCAGGAGCTGTTGTAGAAGCTAAGTTGTTGGAATTTGCTGAATTTCTGGCCGTTAAAGCAACGCGAAACATATCTATTGATGCTTACTTGGAGGATTTTCCGGGGTTGGTACATTTCATGTTTGTAAATCGTAGTTCTGGGCAAATGCTGGCTCCAGACTTGCGACAAAACCAGCCACAGCTGATGCCCAAATCTAAGCTATGGCACATGGTGCAATTTACGCGCAACTACTTAAAGAAGGGTCAAACAACAGTTATGTGGAAAGACCGAACGTTTCACTATTCGTATTTCCTTTGGTTTGAAGATCTCTCGGGAGGCATTTTGAAGTGTTCGTTCGATTTGCAGCAACACTTTTTATCCACTGGCTTTGGTTCCGGCGGCAATGGGCAGAAAGCGACCGCAGAGCCAGGCGCTCTGCCCATGGATTACTATAGCGATTTAGCCGAACTTTGTTTTCCAAAGCTAACTGCAGGCAAAGTGCGCGTGTATGAATTATACTGTATACATTTGGGTCTAGTGACCGCAACGTGTGCTGTAGAACATGCTCGCCGACTGGTGGCCACCATCAGTGATGTAGTGGGCGACGAAACCTTTTAATATCCTAAATTTGAATCCTTTGATTCAAAGTTGATTTTTCTACAGATATTAAAACAAAAAAACCAAACCTGAACTATTATTCTAGTCAAATTCCCGACATTCTACAGAGCAAACATTTAATATACATATATAACATTGTAATCTGTAGCAAATTGGCAAAATATGATACCAATCTAACGATCATATTAGTAATTATCAATATGTGTGCAAATGCTCTAAAATGATTAAAAGGATAAGTTACGCTTTTTGGCAAATTAAGTCGAATTTTTTAAAATAGTTTTCATCACTAACTTTTAAGCAAAGATAACAACAACAAAATCTAAGTCCAAACAAGAAAAACAGTTTTCTTGAATTTTTCGTTTTCACAATATTTGTATTATAAAAGAAATCTTTATTAAAAATAACACTTTCATTACGTAGCCGTTGCTTCTGTAGGCTGTGTGCTCTGCAGTTCCTTCCATTTCTCTTCAAAGAACGATTTTCGTGCTGTCAAGGGCATGGATTTCTGGCGGAGCATATAGTTCTCATTTCCCAAGGCTGTATAGGTATCATCTCCAATGAGATTTCGTAGTGCAATATTCTTCTTCAGATGCTTATCATAATAGCTTATGCCGGCATTTATAAATTGCGGACCCAGAGTAGCTAGTTGTTTATCAATATCCGCATCAATTGTCACCTGATTAAAGTCCTTCATAAACGACCAGCTACCCAGACCAAACAAGCCCAAAATGCTATACAAAACAAAGCGCACCTGTGAAATGTAAATTCACTTCAAAACATGGTTGAAAAATATATATATACACTATCCGACTTACACTGCCATGACGCGCAAACAAATTTAGACGTAAGTTCAAAAAGTGTCCAATGCTATAAACCATTAGGAAGCTCAAGCTTGGAAATATGGAGTTTAAAAGTACGCGATTTGTTTTCAGTAGCAAAATGGCTTTCGCCAGTCCAAATACTTGCTCATCTTCTGTCAAGACAATGGCCTGTTCCAACAGTTTACCACTGTCCGAGGTCCAATCGATTTGGCGATCACGAAAACGTATATCTGAGCGTTTAATGTCGTCAATGCTTGCATATGCATAATTCACGGGTATGCCCAAGGCACCTCCAAAGCGAAATTGTGTGGTTCCAGCTTGAAAAATATCGAATCCGAACACAGTAAAAGGCTTAATGAATGTGCGCTCACGCGTGTCCACTTTCAGTATTTCCATTACTCGATTCACACGTTTTTGAACTGGCTCCGGCACTTCGCGTTCAATCCCATGTCTGTCCAAACCGAGGGTAAAATTAATTAGTAACATTCTCTCGGTATGCTTGAATGCTCACCCACTGATAACATTGCACAAAGGTGCGGTAATATTGCAGTCCAAATGTGTGCGGCACAAAGTTGGCCAAAAACAGACCAACTGTGGTTGTGCCCGCCGCATAGAACACCACCTTACGTCCAGTTTCTGTCTTAAAAAAGGCCATTAGGCCACCACCGGCTTTCTTTTGCATCCTTGCCTGTTTTATAACCAGAGGTAATCGACCAACCACCCCCGAATAATCGCTAAAAATCGAGCAATCGATAGCGAACTTTACTGTCTGTTAATCGATTCTGTTTAAAATAGCTTATTTTATTATTCATATTGGGCGACATTTGTGCTCTACAAATAGATTTATTTAAAGGCTTACATTTAAATTTTTAGTTGTTTGAGCACTATAACTTAATGTCAACTACAACTATATGATTTTTGGCTGTTTTGAGCCGCCACCAACGCCCTAAACGGTGTTCTTGACCCACAGCAACATACAACTTGGTACCATCGCTATTGAATGTCAGACCATTTATGAAGCCCAAGATGCGAATAGTCTCAATTTCCTGCAGCTTACGCGCATTCGGATTGCTTTGCCAGAGTCTCACGCATCCGTCACATGATCCTATGTAGAACAATTAATTTAAAACTGATTTTGTTGATGATTATCGTTCGTAACGCACCTGTAGCCACTAAATCGGTGTTGACTACTACCGCAATAGCGGTTATCCAATTTGCAACGTCGTTGTCACCCTTACCGTGCGCTAATTGTGTTGTGCTGATTGGTTTCTTTTTTAAAGCACTCCACAAGCTGATGGCACTGAAAGCACAATGCAAGAAATGTCATAAGTGGATTGTTTTTGTATAGATATTTTGAATACTTACCCGTCCACGCCCCCAGAGATAAAGTGCTCATCATTTAACAGCTTAATACATTCAATTCCGTCTTTGTGACCGTTGTAAATCAGCTGCGACTCTTCCGTAATCTTCCAAATACGCACCGAGCAATCCGAACCGCCAGCTGTTATGGCGCGTTCCCGACTCAGTGCATCTATACTTGTGACGGCTGTTTGATGTCCGAATCTAAAAAACCCAACTTGCATTAAAGTAAAATTAAAACACGTTTAAACTGTTTTCTTACAAGCTCTCTACGTAGGCCATCTCATCTAGAGACCAAATCTTCACCGCACGGTCTTTAGCTGCCGAGTAGAGCTCGTGTGTACCCTTGCGAAATACCAGGCCACTGACACTATCCCTATGTCCTTTAAGTGTTTTGAAATGTTTCATAGTCTGTGGACACCAGATTTGTATATTAGGTCCGCCTTCGGATAAGGCCATATACTTCATATCGGTAGACAGACAAATAGAAATAACATGCGCTCTTCGCTTCTTTTTTGTATCGGGCTCTTCCCGATACGGGAGCACATCGGCTTTGTCAAGTACTTTACCACTTTCCGTGCACCATTTCAACACATACTGTGACTTGGCGCCAGTGTACAGATATTTTCCATCAGCGCTGAGAGCAAGAGCACAGATTGGCGCATGGTGTATTTTGTGCTTCAACGTAGCATGAATAGAACATGATTTAATAGAACCTGCAATGTTTCGTCGTAGTCGGCCAACACTATCCAAATACTCGGTCTGTAGTCGCTGCTCCACACTCTGGCTTAATTCTCGATCCTCAGCACGTTCTGCTTCCTGCTTTTCAATCTCCGATAGATATTGTTTGGCTAGGCGTAAGCGTTTATCTTGTGGTGTTTCCTCATCTTCTTCGTCGGCTGAAAATGTCAGGTCATTGCCTTCCAAATCGCTGTTAACTTCTTCATCGTCGCTCACGATTTCTTCTTCGTCCACCTTGGACCGACGTTGTTTCTTTGGCCCAGGAACAATTACATTTTGTGATCGCTTTCCAGACTTAGCTCCGCCTTTCGTTTGTCTTACATTAAGCTACAAGTTATGTTTATTGTTGATATGTCTATCTATTTGACTTTATCCAATTACCTTGCGTTTTTTTAAGGCGTGCTTTGCGGCTCCTGGTTTCAGAAAAAACGATGATGACATTTTACAGTTTATAAAATCTGTAATTCATAAACGCTACTTTCCCACGTGCACGATATTATGTGTTTGGTATTTTTTAGACACTGCAGGGTGCAACAGCTGACTTCAGCGTTGCAAAGGCTGCTGGATATATAACTCTTCAATATATTAAGTTGTTGCGTTTCTTAACACTTAACTTACGCCACCAAATTTGAACCACACTTTTCCTCTTAATATCTCAAGTCGAATTTCCATTTAAAAATTAAGCTCCACTAAATACAGGTTTGTAGTAAGTTTATTTATTCTTGTTAAATCATGTGTTTTCGGTCAAGAACATAACAATTAAATGGTAGTTTAGGGAAAGAATACTTGTTGAATTCCATTTCATTTATTGTTTCAAGTTCAGCAAATGCAGATTACATGAATTATAATGGTGAATCTAGACTTCAATATTTTGAACTGAATATGTACTCCCATTTGTTATAAAATTATCACAAATTATGTATAAATTGTTTTCTAGTTTTGTGTAAAAGTTTTTCTTTTTATTTTGCATTATTGTAATTAAAAATAATTTAAGTGTTGCGGTCTGTGCGCCACACATGTTGATAGTTGTATAGGTGCTGCAGTGGAGGGAGATGAATTGGGTACCTACAGAGAACCGCAAAACATGCGCTACTTTTCACGCGTCTGTAAATTTCCTAAAACTAAGTAACGTTATTAAATTAAAATTTTTAAGGTTGCTAATTATATGAAAGAAATGTATAGTGAGAATAGGAATAATATGCATGTGCTCTCTCACTATCGCGCTTTGTCTCACTACATGATCGAGCACAATCCCGACGTTTCGACGCCGTTTTGAACTTTCTTAGTTTTCTTGAGTGTCACATGTCGCAGCGCAGGCTTTAGTTCGATTACAGGTTCAGGCTCAGCGTCTTC
>JABVZX010000001.1:15429960-15443247 GCA_020883565.1 Drosophila pachea
ACGTCTAGCGTTATGGCCGGCGGCGGGGGCGTTGCTGGCTTCACAACCGCCGCTGCCGCCACAGCAGCCAATTTGGCAAAGGGCCGCAAATCGACGTCCTTACTAGATGCATCTATATGCGCCGAGCTGGAAGCAGCTGGAGGCGGACGTGGGCCTGGTTCAAGTAGTGTGAAATGTGTATCTAGAAATTTGATATTTTATGCTTCCAAAACAAACACAAAAATGAAAAATGTTGGGCCGCCTGGCCTAAAAACTAAAAGTATTACACGGTCTATAAACTAACTCTGATAAGGGATTCGTAAAAATCATCGAAAGCAAAAAAGGAATCTTACAGAAAAAAAATAATAATAAAGCAAATCTTCAACATACCCCCCAGCCACAGCAATTGAGCTAGACAAATTAAGGGGGAAATCATAACAAAATCATAAAATCAAATTGTGATTCCGTTAAGGAATCTGGTTAGACTAAGTAGTAAACAAATAATGGGTTTTAAAAAGTGCCGTTCTACAAATACAAAAACAAATCATAATCATAATAGTAATAGTAATAAAATAAAAATAATATTGTTTATAATATATATATATATATATAAATATATATACATGGCGAGACCGTATTATCGTGTATTATAATACAACTACAAAATACGCTTTAATCAATTAAATCTGTTTCTTTTATAAAGTATTTAGGTTTAGAAAGTATTTAAGTTGTGTTGGTTTCTTTTGGTTTTCGTTTCGTTGGACGTTTTACAACAAATTAAAACTTTGGTCTTTATTTCTTTTTCTTAGACTTTATCCAAACTGATATAAAAAGCATATATATCATTTTTATCAGTTACAATTTTCAATCTATCACAAGTAATTATCACGATTTTTTCTGTGTATACTCTTACGTTCCTTTTACAATTACACAAAGTAAATAGACTTAAAATTACACCAAAGGCGGCACTTGGCTATGTTTTTTGCATTAATTAAAACAACTTGAAATGCAAAAGGTTTTCAAACGCATTTTTTATTTGTTGTGTGTTTTTTTGCTCTTTTTGTTAATGTAGTTTTTTTTATTATTATATGTTTTTTTTTTTTTTTTTTTTTTTTTTTTTGCATTTAAATTGAACTTTTTGGTATTTGTTCTTAATTAGTAATTAGTAAAGAAATTCGAATTTTTATCTTAGATTGCGTTAAAAATTTTGAAGATAAAAGTAAAAGAATTTTTCTTTCCCCACAAAAAACTGAAATAATCTCAAGTGGATCAACGAGTAAAAATTTTATATATCCAAACAATTCGATGCCTTCATAAAAAAAATATTTAAAGGAAAATTATATCACAGAACAGCGTGAAGAGTGACAATTCCTTGTACGTGGCTCAACAGAGAAGCAAAGGCATTTGACAGGAACCGATTAAGGTGCAATGTCTACTACAGAGAGAGGAGCTTTTCCGACTAGTAGATTACTAAAATTATATATCTACATTTAAGCAACAAATATGTGCTTAATGATAGTAGATAGAGGAGAGAAGAGTGCTTAGATATATACAAAACTGCTCTTAGAGCAGCTTTGAATACATATTGGAACATTTCAAAGATTCTCATTTCGACTAAATTTCAAACTAATTGCACTTTGCTTGTTTCTTAGCAGATTCTTCAACGAGATCAACCCTCAACTGACGCCAGTCTACGCGAACTGATTTGACCCAAACCCAGCCCCAACCTGACCCCCTGCTGATGTGCCCTAAGCCTCGTGTGCCGCCATTTTGGTTTGTAATTTCTGCATATTTTAACTACTTTGTCATTTGTATTGTAAATCGTGTCGATCTGAAGTCGGCTAATGACTAACAAGTGTAAGATTAGAATTAAAAATTGTTTCTTACGTTTCTCTAAATCATTTGCTGGAGTTGTTGCTGGTGCGACCACTGCTGGTATTGGACCCGAAGCTGTTGCAGTTGCCTCCGCTGTTGCTGTATCTGGTGATTTGCTACGCTCCACGCTGCGCATATCCACATCCCTGTATATAGGCGAGCGACTGCGTGAACGCATACTGCTCGATCCACCCGATTTGCTGCGACTTGAAGACTTGTGATTAGCATTGCGTTTTGATTTGGTGGGTGAGCTGGCAGGTGAGCTGCTCTTGCGTTTGCTGCCGCCAGGCGAACCGCCATTGTGTTTATAGCGTTCGCTATTGTCCTTGCTCGAGTGCTTGTCGCGCGAGCTGGACGAGCGTTTGGTCGGCGATACACTATTGCTATTATTGCCTTTGTGCCTGCCATCCGAGCCCGATGAAGAGGTGGATGCAGTGGAGCTCTTAGACTCACTACGCTTCCGGTTGTTATTGCTCAATTTATTTGAACGACTGCTACTGCTGCCTGAGTTGCGGATTGGCGACTTGCTGGGCGAGCGACTAGATTTGTGTACAGTTGTAGAATTACTGGAGAAAGACGTGCCTTTATTGCTCTCCAGACGTGGATCAAGTGCACGCATTGGCGCTGCCATTTGTGCTGGCTGTTGTGACTGCATTTGACGTGCTAGACGCGGGTCACGCGGTCGCACAATATTGAGCATCGCTGGATTGATCGGATTCACTTTGGGCTTGTTGGGAAAAGGCTGTATGAATAGAAAAATGATTAGCTCGCCTTAAGTTACGTCGACTAGAGCATAATTCCTACCGCTTGTCCAACGCCTGGCATTATAGTGTTAGTTGCTCCAGGTACAGCTACCGGCACTCCAGGACGTAATTGCCGCATGCCGCCGGGGTACATGGAAGCGGTAGCAGTTGGTGCTATGATTGTTTCCATGCCCGGTGGACGTATTGGAGCTGCTGCTGGAGCTACAGGCATGCTCATAGGTGCCACCGAAATGGCATCAGCTGCCTGACTTAGCTGACGCTCTTGCTCCTTTAAATGCATTTTAGTCTGCTCCAATTCCAGTTCCAGCTTGCGCTTTTTCAACTCCAACAGTTCACGAGTTTTGGCCTGCAGTATCTCCTCCATGTCGCTCGGCAGCGCAGAATTCACAGGCATAGGCACCATTCCCTGCAGATGCGTGAATGTTAGATTTGTTCACCTATATTTTTTTCCTTTTCTGAAAACTTACGGTCTTTAGAAAATCAGGATTGACGTGTATTGCGGGATTAACGTGTATTTTGTTGGGTTGACTTGGTTTAGCCGTAATGGGCCAATTATTATCCAAACGCTTGACCTTAACATCCAGAGCATACATCTTTGAGGGGGGAAAGACATCGTTCCAGGTCTGTCGCAGCAAATACATTCGTTCCCGTACTTTCTCCAGGACTTGCGATGGTGAATGTTGTACCTAATCAAAAATATTATTGGAAAAGATAATTTATTAGTGCAATTGTTTATTTCTAATTTTTTTCGGAACTTACCGATTCAAAGGCGTTGAGAAATATATTGACTATGCACTGCCCAAACAGCTGAACGTAGCTGCTTTTCACATTCTTAATTATCGAATCAATTAAATATAGTATGGGCAATTTGAATTCGGGCGGCACCTGTTTGATTTGGTAAGATAGGTAAGAATAAATAGAACATAAGTTTCTACAACGTCGCTAGCGAAAAGTGTGGACACTAATTGAGGAACATCATTATTATCATCCTCATCTTAAACAACAGTAATTAGTCCATGGGTCAACGACGACGACAACGGCAGCTGATGGACACAAATACATCTCCATGTTGTGGGTGAGGCAGTTCAGCAAAGCAAAGCATTAACCAAGAAAAAAACTACCTAACTACCAGAAAACCCCCCAGAAACTACCTCTACATGCGACATTTAAGAATTGAACTTATCAAGTATTTTGTTTATCTTTTTTAACGCTTGTTCGGATAAAAAAAAATAGGTTCATTAAAAAAGGTAAACAGTATTTACAACAAAAAAGAAGTCTAATTCATAACATTGAATATATATTCGATTATATATAGATATATATATATATATAGAAAATGTAAATGTGAAATTCTTTCAAGGTTAAAATTTGTAAAGAGAATATTAAGTTATAATTAATAATAATTTGCAGGTTAAATACATTACTGACTTGTTTTCGCCTCTGGGTTCCTTTAATCGAATTCTCTCAATATTGATTTACTTCTTTTTTGCTTAAATTGCTGCGACTCAGGTAATTGTTATTATATATTTCGTTTGTTTTGAGTTTGTTTTGAAGCAATGTTTTGTTGTTGTATAAAATAAAAGACAACTTGATGGCAATTGTTTAAGTATATTCTTTTATTGCAATTTTCTTTTCAATTTCTTTCTGTATTTTATGTACTTCAACGTATCGACGAAAGAGAAGAATAGAAATATATAGTAATCGGCTTACCTTGTAGAGGATAAATCGGTATCTGCTTAAAACCCAAATAAATAGATCAAATGCAATTACGATAATCTTAGCTTCAAAGGTTAAACCGAAGCCAATAGAGTTTGTTTTTGCAATTAAATTACCTCTATTGCTTGGTTAAACCTAAAAAATGGCTTATAAAATGCGAGAGCGAGAGGAGTATCAAAGAAAGTCATATATGACAGTGTCTTGTAAAATATATCATATTCTTTAGTTGATAAGCCTACATCGCTAAACACTAAAGTCTTAAGGCGAAAATTCATCGATCTAATTACTTATAAGTTGAGTAATTCAAAATATTTAAATGATTGCAGACACTCTTTTCATTAGATCATTTCCCGTTCTACAACTTTTCAAATGACTAACTGCTTCGGTTTTAAAACTATGCGATCGATGGTATTTCACCTCAGACTTAATGTGCTTTGCCTAGGTCACCTAAACACACACATTGGACATGGAGATCATGTGTTAACAACTGCCGTATGGGCTGCGGCAGCAATCGTACGTAGGACTAGAATCACTTGTTGTGTGTATGGGTGTGTATGTAGGTTCAGTATGTCTGATGAGTGTCTCTCGCTGTGTGCTGTGGCTGTTGAAATAATTATGCTTTATTTTTTAACCTGGCTGATGTGATATTCCACCACGCGCACAATGACATGGGCATAGTTAATGTTCTCCTCGGCGAGCATGGTCAGCATGTTGATTAAAGGTTTGCTATTGCAATTCAAATCCGTTAGACTAGATAAATATTCCTCGCCGATTCGGCGTGCATCCTCTGGATACGATTGGAATATATGCTCCATATTCAGGCTTCTTAATATCCTTCGGATCCTGTTGAAGTCCGTATCACGATTCACAAATAAATTGCAGTTGTTACGCTATAAAACAAGACAGAAAAACTATTTAGTAACCATCTTTTGATTATTTTGATATTTTTATGTATACATGTTTCGAAACATCCCTAGTCATGTGGTCAGACCGAAATACGCAAACCAATAATCACACATACACAAAGAATAATATGGAACTAAGAAACAATATACACAAAAATAGACGCTAAAGCAATGATAAAATTAATGTTGATGTGGCTTTGCATGCAATATGTAAACAACCATACGCAATCAAGTACAAATATTCATCTAAACACATATGTATTCACACATATAATGTTGATGGACAAACAATAAACACACGGGTCGCGGGAATAGGGGTTTCTTCTTAGCAAGTATTCAAGATGGCGGCCACCAGACTTGAAAACACGCATTTTCTTTAATGTAGCAAAAACAATGCACTTTTCGTTAGATGAATAATTCAACGACTTCACATACACTCCACTGATGACCAAAATTCAGTTCCAATCCAAATCTTTTGAATAACTTAGAACTTTTTATATTTTTCCCACATTTTCGTTTCCAAGCCACGTTTATACTGTACACGCACACGCTTAAATTTATATAGTCAATTGCACATTAATAACTCGTTGGTGAACATACCTTTATATATTAATACATTTGAACACTTTCTTCAAAGCACTTTAAAGTAGTGATATATATTTATTGAGCACTTTTAAATAAAATAAAATCAGCCTTTGACAACTTTTTCACGTAACAACTGCGATGAATATGATGAGTGTTCACTAGTGATGTGAAAATAAGTTTCATAAATACATTTACATTTATGGGCAACACGCCCGACAACGATAGCACATAGAAATGTGTAACAAAAACATCGCATGTGTGTTATCGATATTCCTTTTATATTTACAGGCTGTCAGATTTGTGTAGCCCAACCAGCTGTTGACTTAAAGGAATGACAAAGAGGAGGTGGGTATACACCAAATCAGTAATTTAATTTGATATCCCAAAATCAGCTAAAAAATAAAAATGGATCAAAATGAAATTTATGTAAGCAGCGCATACGAGGTGTCGATAATTCCAACAGATCTACATCACGAGGAATCAATAATCAGAGCAGCACACTCGCTCGAATGTCTGAACAAAACAATAAACTCAATTTTTGCCCTTATTAATGCACGATTAGAAAGAAATGGTGCCAAGATTCAGCACATAAATAAGCGTATAATGCAGGCCCAAAGTAAAATCGATGCTCTTGTTGGTTCCAAGAAGTCAATTAACATTTATGCACCCGCTCGATTTCCCAGCGAAAGTGTTTTAGGCAACATACCGGTCACTTTTTCTCCGATTGCTCACAAACCTATGGGAACGTCTGCCGGGCCTGGAATAACAACATCAACGGATTTGCCGCAGTGCCGTCAAAGGAGCCTCAATGCTAATACAATTAGTGAAGATAAGGCGGATACTGACTCGGTGATTTTTCACGTACGAGGTGATGATCAGAAATATATACCACTAGTAACGGAACGCCAGAGTGTCAACGGTATAGCCGGCTTGGGTGGTTTGCCAGCGGCCAAGTCTTTATCGGGCATACTCCGTTTTAACAGTAACGAATTTGCTTATGGCGGCGGGGTTAATGGAAAAGAAGATCTAAATGCATGGAAGCGCAGCTTACCACCGCAAACTCAAAAGCGCTCGAACGTAAAGCCTAAACAATTTGGTGCTGAACTCTTGGCACCGGCGCCACATTCACTCACCCATGGCACAACAAAGTTGGCAATGCCTGCTGGTGATCTACGCTATACTCCAGTGGCCTTAGCGGCGCCAGCGATAGATGTTCCATTGGATTTGCCTGATTTGCCTGGCATTGCCAATGACTTACAATACGAGCCAGTCGAAGAGCAAATATCCATTGCACCGTCGCATCAATTTCATGATTTGCCGGAGCTTTCCGAATTGATGGAAAAATCGGGGATTGTTGATATGAGCAATGACATTACGGTGCAAGCAATAGCTGCACAAACGCATAGGACGCGCAGAAGCGATCAAGAAGCAATACAAACAAATAATGCTAACGTATCTCCACCACCACCGCCACCTCCACCACCACCACCACCACCTCCTCTGCCACCATTACAACCTAATCAACCTGTTCTCAAGCTACCAAACGATGGCGTTATCAAACCGATATCGCCGTCTTTGGAGACTCCTTTAAATATACCAGAATCACAGCCACCACCACCCGTCGATCCACGTTCAGAGCTAATGGCTGCTATACGCAAAGCTGGTGGTGCGCAAGGTGGGCGATTACGATCATCAGCTGCAGCTCCTGTCAATGTGGATGCGGTGGATACGGAAAATACGCCTGGCTCAAGTCGTTCCAGAGCGGGTGGTGCGGCAACCACTGGTGATCTTATGGCGGATCTACACAATAAGCTCATGCTTCGACGCAAGGGCATATCTGGCAATCAAAACACACAGGAACAGTCTGGTAACCCGATGATGTTGCACCTTTCGAAAATAATTGCGGCTTCAACAGAAGTAAATAAAGCTTCCATGTCCAGCGATGAGGGCAATTCCGACGATGACACCGACGCTTGGGAAGAGTAACAAATTAATTTGAAGTAAATTAGCTACAGCTATGTGCCTTGCTTTAAGCATTAGTAGAAACTATTAAAAAATTCTTTGGGCTGATTGAGTATACAAATCATAAGAAAATTATTATTAGTGTGAACATACAATAAATTGTTATTATTATTCAGTGCTGCAAAGCACGGTCTTTTTTAAGTTTTTATGACTATTGCTGTATTATCGAGAAACACATATCGATAGTTGTGTCCGGCGAAACAATTAACAACGATGTCTAGTGCATCGCGCGATATTAATGATCTTTTTGACGAAATAGTGCTTACCGAAGAGAAACACGCACGTCTTGGTTACGAAGAGGGTAAACGCGACGGGCGTGAACAGGGTAATAAGGAAGGTTATCAACTGGGGTACGCCCAAGGAGTTCAACTTGGCGAGGAATTGGGTAGTATTTACGGCCAAGTGGTGGCGCAACAACAACAACCACACACTGAGAAGTTGCAGCGCACGTTACAGCAGCTGCGCCAGCTCATTGAAGAGTTTCCGCGTGAAAATAATCCCGACGAAGACATTATTGGAGCGGTAGACCACATCCGGAATACACATCGGAGATTGTGTGCCTTATTGGGTACCAAAAAGTCCGCATTACAGGGACCTACAACACACGACCGCAAGGATTATAGTTTCTAGAAGCAAACATAACATATAAAAATGTTTGCTAAACAGCTTCAGAGTCGGATTGATGGACTTTTAGTATATTTGGAACCACACTGGGAGTTTATCAATTGTCACATGGTTAACTATCTTACGGACGAACATTGGATAGAATTTATTCCGCAATCAATTAAAGCAGAGATTCAAACAGATAGTCATGTACAGCTAGCTATAGAACAAATATTTTCATCTTCTACCGACTCGCCAAAGTTTCCAGCATTGGGTAAATTTTTGGAGAAAGGCGGACACCATCGCTTGGCCAATTACGGAGATCTTTTAACCAGTGTTGAGCAGTTGGAACAAGTCCTTAATATCAAATCGCAAAGTACGCACTTTAGTATAAAAGAGTTTATGAGCGCGAAGAAGTGTCATGAGGTGCGCGATAGCTGAGTAATAAAAAACTATTTGTATCCTGTTGATAATGAACTATTTATGTAGGTGTATATCCTTTTCTAGGTAGAAGCTATGGCAGCCTTAGTGAATAAACTCGTGCAAAGTACACAATATAAGTGCGGTGCCAGTTACTATGTTGTGGATGCAGGTGATGGTAAAGGATATCTTTCATCACGATTGGCACTGCAGTATGGACATTCTGTACTTGGTATTGATGCCAATGAATCTAACACTCGAAATGCCTTGTCCCGCGATAACAAACTACAGGTATGTTCACTAAAATATAAATACACGATTTATTTCATTACTTTTTCATTCTTAATGCTACGTTTATTTTACGTTGACGTCTTGTACTGAGAATGGTGTCCTCTTCGGTGCTCCATTTAGTTAGTCCCGTGTTTCACCCTCCTCGTCGTCATCTTCCATGCCCTTAATGTACAGAACATTGTTGCAACGTATCAGAACCTCACCAAGATTACCGGTAACAGATCCGTCGATAACTTCTTCCGTGTTCGCCAATTGCATATTCATGTAGCCATCTACAGATACCAAGAATCCTTTGTATTCTTGACCCCATTTCAGTTTAACAAGAACAGGTTTGCCGGTAAGACCATTTAAAAATGGTTTGGGGTTTATAGGCATTCCAGCAGACATTATGTCTATTTGTACGCCAATTTCCGAAATAAGTAGGAAAATTGCCCGATCTTTACCGGCTAAAACGTTTTCGCGTTGTGCACGCAGCAATAAGAAGAAGAAATTATAGCCGCAAAGTAGGGTTGTAGCAATCATTATCGATATATCGATTTGTGTCTTTTGTGTTGTGCAGTGCTGTAAAAATGTTTTTACAATAATTGCGAGGTCTCTTCTTTTCGTTTTTGAATCAGCGCGCCTGGAATGGACTCATGGAACGCGCAGAGTTACTAAATCAAGGGATAACACCGCCAAGACGCGGCAAAAGAAATACTGCAAAGAAAACGGCAATAAACTGTGAAATTTCGGAAAAGTATAAGACTATATCACGCTACATAACCACAGAACTAGACTTGTGTAATTTGTTAAAGGAACATTTCCAGCAAGAGCTTCAAAATATTAATCCGAGTATTTGTCTAACCGGCCTGCATACCTGTGGCAATTTGGCTGCTACCTGCTTACAGGTTTTTCATGCTCAAGAAAATTGCCGTATTCTGTGCAACGTTGGATGTTGTTATCATTTACTAAACGAACGTTTCTCTAATGATGAATTTTATGGTAACAACGCATTGATGGAGCGATCAACTGCTTATGGATTCCCCATGAGCTGTTATCTACGGCAGCGACAGTTGAAATTGGGTCGCAATGCGCGCATGCTGGCCGCCCAGTCCATTGAGCGCACCCTTACTACCAAGGAGTTACCTAATATATCTCTATACTATCGAGCTTTGCTAGAAATTTTGGTTTGTCATCATGCACCGCATTTAAAGAATACTCTCCAGGTCGGAAAAGTTCAAAGGTGCAATAGTTTTCCTGAATATGTAAAGAAATGTGCACAGAAGTTAAATGCACCATGGCTGGAACAGATCGAGCAAACCGAGCTGGATACATTACTTCATCAGTATGAAACAGATCGACATTATCTCTCGTTATTTTATCTCTTGCGTATGACTTTTGCTCCCGCGGTGGAAAGCGTAATACTTCTGGACCGGATTCTGTACCTCAAAGAGCTGGGCTACGAGCACAGCTATTTGGTTGATCTGTTCGATGCGGTTATATCCCCCCGGCACTATGCAATAGTTGCCATTAAGGGAAAAAAAGACTTAAAGAGTTAATATACCTGTTTTGAATCCACCTGAAAAGCGTGCAATAATACAAGCCTTTTGTGGAAGCGTCAATCATTCAACTTAAGTACATAATACATATTAAATATTGTAAAGCTACACATTGTCTCTCTGGCTAGATAATGTTTTTTATCAGTTTAGGTTTAGGGTTTTTACTTTTAATATCAATGAATATGAAATACCTCGTATAAAATTAATTTTTTGTTATGTAAATATGCAAATGAAATCATTTATACATATATATATATTATATAATATTTGAATCGGCAACTCTTGCATTATCTGGGCCAATCATTCTATCTATGATAGTTCGTAATCAGTACGAGGTATCCCCCAGTTGAGTTGCCGTCAAGTTCTACTTGTGATAATCTAACGTAGAGTCGAGTATAAAAGGCGTCACTCAACCTTCAGCGTTTGCAATTGTTGGTCGACTAGCATTAATTGTTCATTCTCGCTTGAATAAGGTATTTCTAAAAATATCTGCTAGGTCAGTTACGTGGTTAAGTAAAGTGAAACAAAGGATCTGCGGATTCAGAACGGAAACCCAAATTGAAATTATAATCTTTCGCAGACCTCAAAATGGCTTTAACGGTGGCGCTTTTTATGTTCTTGGGAGTGCTTAGTGCAATTTACCTGTGGTTTCAGCGCAATCACACCTATTGGCAACGCAAGGGCTTGCCCTACATATCGCCCACACCTATTATAGGAAATACGTCGCCAGTGTTCACGCAGGAAAACTCCTTTGGCATGCATATTTCAAATATTTATAGTGATCCCAAAATGAAGGACGAGGCGGTTGTGGGCATCTATTTGATCAATAAGCCTGGGTTGATTATACGTGCGCCTGAACTCGTCAAGTCGGTGCTGATCAAGGATTTTAATTATTTCTCCAATCGCTATGGCCGGGTTGATGCGCATTTCGACGCATTGGGCTCAAACAATTTGTTCTTTGTGCGTAATCCTCAGTGGAAGGTGATGCGCACCAAGTTGACGCCAGTCTTTACCAGCGGCAAGGTGAAGCAGATGTATCCGCTAATGCAGGAAGTGAGTCCCTTTGGCATATGCCTTTACTTTAGAGTAACCAAGTGACAAAACCCTTTAGATAGCTGAACAGTTGGAAGATCTTCTAAAAAGAGAACGTCCTTCCAATGAATCCAAGTATGTGACGGAAATTAAAGATGTCTGCGCCAGATTTACCACAGATTCAATCGCCACGATTGCATTCGGCGTCCGTGCAAACTCGTTGGCAAACCCAAAGGCTGAGTTCCGTACCCAGGGACGAAAGGTCCTTGAGCCGACACTCTTGCGCGCTAAGGATTTCTTTGTGTCATTCTTTCTGCCCAAATTGGTATCCCTGCTGCATATCAAGTTCTTCACTGAGGAATATTCCAGCTTCATACGCAATACCATAACCCACGTCATGGCCGAGCGTGAAAGTTCGGGAACAGTACGAAATGATTTGATAGATGTACTCGTTGGCATGCGCAAGGAGGCCGCGCTGGAGCCCAACAAGCCGCACTTGGCTCACACCAAGGACTTTTTAGTGGCTCAAGCCGGAGTCTTCTTTACGGCCGGCTTTGAGACAAGCTCATCCACCATGGCTTTCGGATTACTGGAGCTGGCTAAGCAGCCGGAGCTTCAGAAACGTCTGCGCCAGGAAATTCATGAAGCCCTGCTTGAGGAAAAGAACGGAAAATTGACCTATGAGAAAATCAACTCATTGCAATACCTGTCTATGGTAGTCGACGAAGTGCTGCGATTATATCCAGTCTTGCCCTTCCTTGATCGCGAATACCAGGGCATCATGGGCCAGCCGGACATATCACTCAAGCCTTTCTACGACCATAAGTTGGAGAACGGCACGCCCATTTTCATACCAGTCTATGGACTGCACCGTGATCCAAAGGTGGGTGTATTGAGAACTTATTTAGCAATAAATTATCCAATGTCTTGCAGTATTGGGCTAACCCGAATAGGTTCGATCCTGAGCGCTTCTCGCCTGAAAATCGCAAAAAAATTGAGCCTATGGCCTATCTACCTTTTGGACTGGGCCCGCACAATTGCATTGGCAGTCGCATCGGCCTGCTCCAGTCGAAACTTGGCCTGGTGCACTTCCTCAAAAATCACCATGTACGGATCTGCCCCGAAACGGTCAAGGATATACGATTCGACCCCAAGACATTCGTTTTGCAGGTGGATACGGGCATGTTCCTAGAGATTGTCAACGATCAACTTTACGATGCGAAAGCTCTGTAAGCCTTGTTTATTAACCCTTTTCTGATAATCTATCTTTTATTACATATATATATTAACTGTCTTATCGGAGTTCAAGTGGAATGCTTTATTTGCTTATAAGATTAAATATAATTTACAAATAATTTCGAGTGCCTAGCTGTGTTATTCGATTTGGGGTCTCTGATTAGACACTCTAGCTATTGCTGTCAATAAAATGATTAAATTGTTATTTAAACGATTGGACCCCGGCGGCAGACTGACAGCTGCATTGATCTTGAGAGATTAGCAAATGGCGTGCTGGCTTTTCGATATGATTTCAGATAAATTGAACATGATAACAATCTC
>JABVZX010000001.1:15443325-15468246 GCA_020883565.1 Drosophila pachea
ATGACCCATAAGCGTTTCTATAAAACGCAGCGAAACCTGTTTAAGGCCGTTTAAAATTAGATTTGTGTTAGGATCACGCGCCTAATGCGCAATTGAAGAGCCTATGCAATTGAAAATTCTCTCTTTAAGTTAAACTTCTTCTTCTCCCTTTAACTTCTCTTCTGCCGGAAAAAAAGTTGTACATCTTAGAGGTAAGCCTTCCACTGCTCCCGCTCCGCTCGGATTATGTGCGTGAAAATTAAGTTATTTGGTAATTTCAGTTAACGGGGCAGAAGTTCGACTATTTCTTCCACCTTTCGTGAACTTTCGCCTCGTCACGCGAACCGCAGTCGCAATCAAATTGCATTTGAAAATTCTGTTCTTGGATAATTTAAAATGACAAAACACGCGAATTCTGAGCTTAGTGACAGATCAGTAGCTGACAGGTTAACAATCCGGAGAAGTTTCAAGTAAGTACAGCTTAAACACCAAGGGGATCCCGGACGAGCCGCAGATTGATGCCGCCTTCGGCCTGTAATATGATTGCCTTCGGATCGAGTTTCATGCGTCGCGGAGTGCGCTCCGAGGTGGTTACCTGATGATTTCGGAGCATATAAACCAAGCCCACCTTAGCCTGGAGGAATCCATATCGTTCGCCGATGCAGCCATGGGGTCCTAGTCCGAATGGCATATAGGTGTAGGGCGTATGCAGCTTCCGATTACTGGAGGAGAAGCGCTCCGGTTGGAATTGCTTTGGGTGTGGAAAGTACTGCAAGGACAGTGAGAGAAAATAGGAGAAAAATATTACTCACAGGCGGCACTAAGGATTCTCGGTTTGTTTGTCTACCTGCGGATCCATGTGCAGCGCATAGGCTGGTATATAAATAGGCATGCCTTTGGGCACTCGGAACTTGTGAAAGGGCTCCAAGGAGTAATCCTCATCACTGGTGCACTCACGATCCAGAAACGGCAATGGTGGATACATACGCAGCACCTCTTGCAAAATCATTTGCAGATAGTCCAGAGAATCGATCAGCTGCTGGGTGACACGTCCGCCACTGGCAATCAGAGCGTCTTTGATCTCAGAGCGGAGACGCTGTTGCACATCGGGATGCTTGGCCAACTCGTACATGGCGAAGGCCATGGTGGACGAGGAAGACTCAAAGCCGGCGGTAAAGAAGAGCACCGCCTGAGCCACCAGAATATCTCCCTCGAAGGTAAACTGCTTGTCCGAGGATTTAACCTGCTGTGTGCTTCGCTTGAAATCGATTAGCAAATCGATTAGGTCATTGCGCGTCTGCTTGGACTTCTCGCGCTCGCTCATCACGTAGTTAATGGTGTTTCGCAGGAACTTGGTGGGCTCGGCGGGCACCACCTTGAAGCCCAAGTACGGCACCAGTTGCGGCATAAAGAAGACCATAGTGAACTCTGCCGCACGCTTCAGGCTAAACTGGAAGACGGCCCGACCATGACGACGGAACTCTCCATTCGGTTGAGTGAAACTATTTGCCTGGACTCCGTACGCAACGGTGGCAATGACGTCTGTGGTAAAGAGCGCGCACAGCTCCTTGGCCTCCATGTCGAAGCAGCGCATTCGTTCGTTGTGCAGCGGCTGCTCCCGCAGATATGCGTCCAGATTGCAGCCGACTTCGTCGATCAGTGGGAACATGTTCTTCAGCCGATTGCTGGTAAAGAATCGCGACAGCTTCAAGCGCACCTCCTTCCAAGCTGGATTCTTGAGGAAGAAGATGTTTTGGGAGCCCAGCGGATCGCCCTTGTAATCCGAGTTGGAGTAGCGATTGCTGAACTTGGGAAAATCCTTAATCATAATCCGCTTTATCAGTGCTGGATCGCGCAGCAGCAGCGCCGGCTTATGGAACACATGTATGCCCACAAACGGCTTGTCCTGAGCGTCCGGATGGTTATACAGATTACCTATAAAGTCCGCCGGACTACTACGCATACTCAATAGTCCGCCCAAGTTGCCCACCAGCAGCCTAGGACGCAACTCGGGCACTCCACGGTGTATCCAATAGGCATAGTGCTGGCGCAGATATAAGTATCCACTCACCAGGATACAGGCGAAGAGCAGTAGCACGGTTCCAATTGCCATCCTAATAGTCGAAGCTTCGTTGAGCCACTGGCCGCTGCCGCTGTGCTTGCACGGAGGGTTTAAGCCGATTTCACGGCAAAAGATACCTATCGGGGTTCAGCCAGTTACGTCACGGGGTCGTCTCTTTCCTGAATGAATGAGTGCTGTTAGAATAGATTTGCATATGAACACCACGGGAAATGAGCATATCATGTGAATCTATACATCAGCTATTGTCTTGCTTCTCCTCTTTGTAGCTATAATGATTGCCTTCTACTTGGCTCTGGTGCTGCTGCTGCTGTACTTCAGCTATCTGCATTTGCAGCAACGTTACAGCTACTTCCGCTTCCAACAGCTGCCTCATTTGCCCGCCTCCGCCTGGACACCATTTGGTCACTTGAAGTCGTTGCTTCTCCTGCGCATCTCATTCGGCGATCTCTTTCAGAACGTCTACGCGGATGAACGCTTTGGCGACGCAAAGCTCGGAGGCTTCTTTCTATTCCAAACACCCGCGCTTATGTTGCGCGATCCCGAAATCATTCGCCTGGTGCTAGTCAAGGAATTCAATAGTTTTCTAAATCGTTACGAGGCGGCCGATGCTCATAATGATTCGATGGGATCATTGACTCTGCCGCTGGCCAAATATCCGCAGTGGCGGGATAGTCGTCGGTGGATGTCCAAGTTGTTCACCAGCGGACAGATGAAGCAACGCATGTATCCATTGATGCAGCAAGTGCTGCTTGATCTGGAACAGCATTTGGCCAAGCGAATGGCTGGCCACAAGGAACGGGTATTACCATTATCCAAGATGTGCCAGCTGTATACGACAGATGTGACTGGTCAATTGTTCTACAGCTGGGATGTGGGCGGACTGCGTGATAGTCGATCACCGCTGCTCCAACAGACCAAGCAGCTCTTTAAGCCTGATCTGAGGAAGGTGCTAGACTTCATGTGCATCTTCTTCTTGCCACAGTGGACCTGGCTGATACGCGCGAAAGTCTTTTCCGGAACCTATGCCCAGTTTATGAGACAACTCGTGAGGCGTCGAGCTGAACAGGATCCGTTAGATTTGATCTCTCAGTTAAAGCAACTTCAAGATGTGCGTCCGTCCACCCATTACGTACAGCAAGTGGACTTTGTTGCCTCCCAGGCGGCAATAGTCTTACTTGCAGGCTTCGAGACTTCTTCCGCCTTGCTGGGCTTCACGCTCTACGAACTGGCCAAGCAGCCGGCAATACAGTTGCGATTACGGCAGGAGCTAGCCGCCGCGTTTGATGGCGTTGATCAGCTGAGCTATGAGAAAGCCTCCACTTTACCCTATTTGAAAATGGTTTGCCTGGAGGCACTGCGTCTCTACCCAGCCGCCGCCTTCATCAATCGTGAATGCACTCGAGCTGAGGGCTTCTCGTTGCAACCACATGTGGACTTTGTTATACCCCCGGGCATGCCGTCTTATATATCCATATTAGGCATACAGCGAGATCCTAAGGTAAGTAAACCAACCAATATTGAAATATTCCCCTGCTCATTCTATATCCAATATAACTTCAGTACTGGCCCAAGCCACTGGTCTTTGACCCTGAACGCTTCGCCCCGGTGAACATTGGAAGCATAATACCCATGACTTTCATACCCTTCGGAGCAGGCCCGCATGGCTGCATAGGCAGTCGTCTGGGCTTGCTCCAACTTAAGCTGGGCGTGGCACATCTCTTACGCAATCATCGGGTGGAGATTTGTGATCGCACAGTACCCGAGATACGCTTCAATCCGAAGACCTTCATGTTGGAATCCTTGGATGAAATCTATCTACGTTTCTGCACAGATCCGATATAGCATATATATATAGATCTAGCAATAAGTTAGCGGCTGTGATACACAAGTACAATATACAATCGTACTTGATCGTGAACAACTCTCCAGGTAAGTATCATATAATTACCCATCTATCAAGTTAAGGAACGAGCTTGGCTACAAAGTCCATAGAAAATCGAAAGTACTGTAAATGGGCTTTGGAAACACGCAAGCTTTTATAGACATGACATAGGCATGGCCTTGCACATATAGTTGTGTATAAATATAGGAGTTATTCTTTTCTTATAGGTTTCATTATCATCTCAATGCATGCTAAAAATAATGCTGATGGGAAAATCGAAGGCACCGAAAATCGAAGACCGTTGTGAATGCAAAACATAGGTTATTATTAATTTTTCGTTAAATATAATTTTTTTGTGGTTTTTCTTTCGAAACTCTCCCTGACGCCCTGATTTAAATTTAAGTTCATATATAAAATTTCGTACATCAGCATGCCGATTAAATTTAGTTTAGGTGGATTGATCCATGCGATTCAGTTTCTCCTCAATATCCTTGATGCGGCAACGTACTTCGGGCGCCGAGTCGCGTTGAAATTTCTGCAGATTCGATTCGAAATTTTCTTTGACCATCGCCAGCGACTCTTGATCTCGGGTCAGGCTGAGGCGTTTTATTAGCATCAGAACAATGTTAAGGGCTTCCTTTTTAAGTCCTGTATGCGGCACACCAGCGGCAAGGCTGACTGCTTCTAGGACATTATTACATATCTTCTTTACTAGGGACTCGCGTGTCTGTATGCTGGACATCTCTGTTTTCGGCTTCTTCTCCAAATTGTTGGAATGCGGCGGCACATCCGTCAGTTTGGCTGTCTCATCGAAGATATAGAGGCGCTCGATGTACTTGGTAAGTGCGGCCAATAGACTGACCTGTACCGGACGCGTACTTTCCTTTAGGATGCTCGTGCAGTTCTCCGCAAAGAAGAGCTGATATTTATGCTGCGTTTCAATTGCATGCTTGGGCCAAGCTTTTCCCAATGTCTCCCAGACTACTTCCTTTAACTTGTTGAGGGTTTGGGCACGTTTATTGCGCTCGTCCGCGCACAAATCCTTATTAGCATTGCTGCAACCAGGCTCGTCATCATCGGAGTCCACATTTCGTAGTTCCTTCTTTTCCAGCAAACACCATATCATTTCGTAAACCTCCTCAAAGCGATCTGCCTCAAGCACATCTAATATATCACCGAGAGCAGTTAATGCCATGGTACGATAGACTGGTTCCGTTTTACGCGCCTCGCGCATTGCCGCTGTAATAATAAGTGGACAGATTTCGTGTTGTCTATCCAAATTCTTACAGAGTGCCGCCAATGCTTGTAAAAGGCGATCCTTGCCCTCAAAGGTGCGGCCTTGCAACCCACTGAGAAGCAACTTAATAAGCCGCAACCGATCTTCCAATTCTAGCGAGTTGCCCAGGCGCGATGCAATGTTATTTATGACATTGGCGGCCTGAGCCTTGCGCAACCAACTGGCATCAGTCAGAGAAGATTCTAGTTTTGGTATGATGACGTGCAAATTGAGGCGAATGCCAGCATCGCCTGGACTTATGTCATTCCACAGATCTTTCCACAGTTCAATGTTGGCTTTGTTCTCCTCGGTCTGTTGTTCGTGCATAGCAAAGAAGATCAACGGTAGCACACAGTCCATATAGTCCTTGAGCAATTCATGGTGTCGTTTATTAATCGACTGTATAGTCAGTGCGATAGATCTGTTATTCGGTTGCTCCATGTACATATCGTCCAGCTTCGTAAAAATATTTTTGATACTTTGTTCCTGGCAGCATGGAAAAATAATTTATGAATGAGCATATATGCGTTTCTATGCGTTCTTATATTACCTTTGCCAAACCCATTAAATGGCCAATTGCGCTGGCATTGTATTTACGCACAGTAACGTTACGATCCTTAATCCCATTAAAGCAGGCTCGCAGATATTTACCCACCAAGGGAGTCATATCTTGGCCCAGTCGGATGCTGATCTATAGAGGCCAAGCAAGAATGAAATTAGAAAAATGAGATACGGCAGGATCGTAGCATTTCTCACCAGGCAAACGAAGTGTGCGCAGGCTATCTTAGTACCCAGATTGACGCTAGACTTCATCAGTTCCAGTAGTTCCGGAGTCATGCGTTCCAGCACTGGGTAGTCAATGAATCGTACACATTTATTGATAGTCTCCATAGTATGATGAGATTTGGCTGCCTCAGCACGCAGATTGTCCACGGCTTCCTGAGCCTCGTTATCGGCAGCCAGTCGTGTAGACACATACGACAGCTTAGTGTTCTCCAATTCGCCAGTTGCACGCAGCAGACATGGTATCAGCGTGGCAAGATGTGGAGCAATCAGAGCCCCGGATGAATCGATCATATCCGAAATGGTCTTAATGCTGACCTTGCGTATGTCAGCTACCTTGTGTCCGACGCCCGTCTCCAGTAGATAGGGCAGAATGGAGGCAGCAACAGCTGTACCTGACTTGCCATGCTCTGCGGAGGCAGCTAGCACACACAGTTTACCCAGAAATTCGGCTGTACCCTGTGCTGTCATTCTTGTGCCTTCATGTATATCATCCATTACACGGAACAACTGGTACCACAGTTCGCGAAGTTCCGGCTCAGGCAGTTCATCCACCTCCATGGATTCCGGAGTTACACGTCGCGGAGTTCCGCAGGTACCAGTCGACGTCTTCTCGTCGGAGCGTAGACGCAAGCCATTGCTACGTTTCAGAAGATCACGCACAGCCAAGCAGCAGGCAATACGTACACGCCATTCTGTGCAGGTCAGATTGTCCAGCAGTTCACGGAGGATCTCCCAATAATACTGCTCAGTTATCTCCTTCGAGTCAGTGACAATGGTATCCCATATAGATATCATGGAGTTTTGAATCTTGGGCGTAGGGTCGTATTTATAGCGATAAAGTCGTGGTATAATCTTACCCAGATATGGTTGCATCTTCTGGCGTGATTCCGCCGAGAGTGTCTTTAAGCCGAAAGCAGCGCCCAATTTACTTGTCCAGGCAGCATTGTGATTAGCCAACTGCATAAACTGATAAATCATGTCCGGCTGATTTAAATCCGATGCCAGAGAGCAAAGTTCCTTGTATGTGGTTATATTACCACCGGTTGGTGTTTTTCCAAGCATGCCCTCAGCAAAGAGTTCCGTGTCGCCGGTGACTTGATTCACCTGTCGCTTTCCGCCAATAAGTTGATCCAGCAGTGAATTAGCCAAATCCGTTTGGCTATTCGAGTCGGACAGCGCGTACACCAGACCCAAACCTCGTGAGGCCACATCTTGCACGAATTCTATTGAGGACCAGGATAATAGAATAGGCCAGAATTTTAAATGTAATCATACAAACCACTATCATCAGAGAGTAATTCAGTAAATGCAAACTGCAGCAACTGCTTCTTGTTGAGCACCGCGGGTCTATTGCTGCAGTGCTTGACTACAGCCAGCAACCACACGGAGATAGCTTGACGCGATTGTGGATTGGGCTCGGGTACCCAACGTATTAGTGCATTCAAGAACTGCTCGAAGTCCTCGTCGGTGCAATGGACATTTTGGAATGTGTCTGACGGCGGACCCTTGTAAACATCATAACCACACAAGGTTATAGCAATGGCGTCAGAGATAGCTATATTAAGTGCTGCGTCCTTCTGCACCTTGGCCAATGTCAAGAATTTTTCAAGATTGCGCTTAGTAAAGTGGGCCCCATCACCGATGGCTAAATAACCCAAGCATTTAGCAGCTTCTTCACGTATCTTTTGACGCACTGAAGTGCTGCGCAACAGTTGGAAAACAACACTAAAAATGATCATTTTCGTAGAAACTTCGACACTCTCGGATTCGGCCATTTCTTCGTCATTATCGTCGTCGTTGTTTTTACTGCACTGAATTTCCACCGGAACATTTGGGATTTCCACTGTTTTGCCAATCATTGAAATGCATTTGACAGCTGCCGAAATGAGCAGCCACTGAGCTTCAGTTAGCATTTTAGCTGAGAATGAGAAGCAATAATTATAATCCATATCTCAATAAGCGGGATCTGAACTTATTTACCAATTATCTTAACAGAATTTACAAATTCCGGCCAAGTGGCGTAATCTTTGCTGGAATTAGACTGCTTCAATTGCTCGATTTTACGATTGAATGCATGCCCCAGGACCAGCAGCCAACCATGCTTATGCTCTAGTGTTCTCTGCATCAAGCTGGACAGGCAATCAGTTACTTCCTGATTAAATTTATCATCTTCAAGCCCATAAGCCCAAAGTATGCCAAACACTTGAGCTACATTGATGCGCATTACTTCGGAGACATCTTTCAGCGAATTGCTCAGCGGATCAAGCAGATGAAGTTCTTTAGGCGCAAATAAATCTGGTGTAGCATTCAGCAGATCGTACAGGCACAGTAAACTTGAATCAGCTGGAGGAGATTAGTGGTAAATATTGCAATACGTAAGAAATGCTAATAACTATTACTCACTCCGTTTGGCCTCTACGCCTCGTTGCACAAAAAGTAAATATTGATGCAATGCATTGGACTCTTTCTCTTCGTAATTGGTTAATATATATTTACGTAATTCATTCGTAAATTTCTCATCACCTGGCGCGGAAACAATTCCTGCCGAATACCACAAGCAGAGGCGCAAATAGTCGAGTATCTCCTCATAAACCTCCAGGCTGTATGGTAGCTTGGTACGACCCACCACAATAGAAGCAGTGCTCTTCTTAAGACGCTTGTTGGCCATCTCATGAACATGAGACATCATCACATGAAAACTGGGCAACAGAACACGACGCTGTTCGAGGGACAAATGATTAAAATCGCTAATGGATTCACTGGTATGTTTGCCCGCGTGCTCAATGGAAGATAACATGGTGTAGTTGACATGATCCTTTTTCGAAGTGCCATACAGATAGGTGGTCACATTTTCACGTAACGAGTTGCTGTGTGCAGATAAACTTTTAAATATATAACATGAATTAAATATATATGAACGTACCGTTCTCCCGCGATGAGCAGAAGCAAATATCGAGCTGGGGCATAAAACTCGGGATAGCAGCTGGTGAGAAAGACGCTGGTCACATTCTGAACGATTTGTATTTTAGACTCCGCATTATCTAGTAACATTGCCAACAGCAGATGCTGCTGCCCATCCAGTTGCACTTCAGATGAATTGCCCGTGCTGTCTACTTCCATTGCATCCGATTTGTTTTTGGTGTGCCAAGCAAATGCGGGTGCCATTGAAACCAATGCCTCTCGTATCGAACTATGTAGATCAGGCGTACATGTGGCCAAATTATTAAAGTAGCCTAACACAAGCTTTAGATCCTGGCTAACATCTTGCGGGAAACTGCGTGCATGTTGGGCCAACGCTGCATATGCTGCATTCTGCACATCATTCGGTTCGACTGAGTCGCGACCAATAACTTTCGTAATGCCTGTTAATATAACTTTGGACACCTTTGAGACAACATCACGAGGACCACTGTGATAGAATAAAATTAAATTATTGTTTGGTACAATATTTAAAGTCATCGGATTACTCACTCTCGCAAGACAAGCTCGACGAATTGCAATGCGAGGACTTTGCACTTTTGATTGGTGTTAGTCCCAAAGAGTCCATCAAAAATGACCTGAAGACCCTTACCCACAAAAATGCCCTTACCGCGGCATTTAATCAAATATTGGAGCAACTTTTGACGTACACGTGCACAACAAGCACGTGTCTTTCGCTCTGCTACCTGATGCTGATTGCCTATGAACAAAGTGTAAAGGGACGATGTGACAGCGGGATTGCTGAAGTCCAGCATGGTACATAGTTTGCTTAGCTCGGCTATAGCGGGCGTGGCGACACTAAAGCGTGTATCCGCAGACGCCACAACCAGAAGTACAAAAACCTCGTTGTCACTGAACACATTGGCGCACAAAAAGCGTACAATACCCTTTTTTATCTTCTCCAGCTCCTCGGCACGCCAATTGTTTGCAATAATACGCTTAAAACTATACGGACTTAGGCCAGCTGGTACGTCCTGTTCTTGAGTTATTCCGTACGGCAATAGCAGCACATCCTGCAGCAAGGACAAGAAACTGGCACTTATTGTTGGCTTGTCTTTTATCTTCAGTATATCAGCACGCTGTGCAGGGTCATCGGGTATTTTCATTTCGCTCAATATCGGAAGTAGCAACATAAAGAGCTTGTCTTGATAATTTTCCAACTTGCTCTCGCAGCCCAATATTTTAGACGCTAACGCGGTCTGCTGTTCCAGCGGCAGCCGGGGATAACCCATGCTGATAAATATGATCGCAAAATTTTTCAGAAAGGTTGTGCTATCCGGTAGAGAATATTGATCCAGCAGTGCTTCTACAGGTATCTGCACCTGGCTGCGTGATGTCAAACGCCTTTTAATATGTGTTAGTACTTCGACCACCTAAATGTGAATTACTCGTCAGTTTTGCACCAAATTTTTGCAATGTCATCCACAAATTGGGATTCTGTACTAACCTTCGTGCGCACTGCATTGTCAGTGGAATTTATTTTAATGAGGACTGGAGGCAGAAATTTGCCCACAGTGGTTTCTAGCTTTTCATCGCTATCCGCATTTCCCAGACGCAACAAAACGCGCTCAAGGAGTTCTGTACAATGCAAAAAATATATTAGACATTTTAAAGTTGTAGAAACGTTTAGTTAATAATGAGCATTCATCTTTTTTATTTAAATGCATATTCTTTTGTTTTTTCTTCGTATAAAAATGCTATAGTTTTACCAATTTCTGCAGTAGGTCCTGCTGTTTCCATTTTCTTAATTTCCTCGTAAACTTTTTTGTTTAGCGTCTGATAGTGTTGCCAGTGTATAACAGCTGAGAGCTTGTTAGCGGTGCTGCCAGACTATTGATTCGCAAGTCATTCGGTTTGCCTATACGTATTGTAAGAGCCGCGCGATTTAAAGTAAAGTGTTTTTAATAAGCCCGCTAATAGTAGAACTTTCGCTTTAAATATTTGTATAACTAAAAATTCACCTGCCAAAATGTTTAAAGAAATATATTTTGATAATAAAGTAGCATTTATTGAAGTGAATTTCAAACAAGGTATTTGTCCTGGTTCTTTTACGAAATAAAATATTAAAACCTGCAAAGATAATAGTTTGACTTTAGTATTATATACATATAAAATATTTGCAATTTTAATGTGCTGATTCTCAGTATTTTTACATTTTGTAAAAAATAGTCAAGGTTCTTCAGCAATTTGTTTTATGAAGACCGTCATGATTTTATCATCATAATTAGATTATCAAGTTATTTCAAACCTTGATACACACCTTTCAAATCGACTTCATACACAGTTTTCTCCTGAAAGTGCTGAATAATATATAGATTAGACATAGGAATACATTTACATTTTTTTTGTTTTATTCAAAGAATAATGCTACAAATATTGTTTTCTTCCATAGTGGTTGTCCTCACTTAAAACTTCTTGAAGCTCTTCTTTGCGCCCTGACCTTTGCTGACTTTCAATACATTGAAGCGCACGGTTTTTGAGAGCGGACGGCACTCTCCGATTGTGACGATATCGCCGTGCTCAACATCTCTGTAAATGTAAATTTGAATGCATGTTAAAATTCTATCAATTGTTAAGGCTGTCTAGCCAATGTAAATGTTTCAGTGTTTTACGTTTCGTAAAAAGAGTCAAGTTTCTTCAGCAATTTGTTTTATGAAGACCGTCATGATTTTATCATCATTGTTAAAAAAAAAAGATTTCAAGATTGGCTAGCTAGTCATACCTGAAGGCGGGCGAGCAGTGGACGCTCATGTTACGATGACGTTTCTCGAAACGACTGTATTTACGAACGAAGTGCAAATAATCACGGCGAATGACAATAGTACGTTGCATCTTAGTTTTGCGCACAACACCGGTCAAAATGCGGCCACGGATTCTGACATCGCCTGTCCAAGGGCACTTCTTGTCAATGTACGTACCATCAATCGCCTAAATGATAAAAAAATCGTTAGATTGAATTTTGTATATGCTTTAAGCTTAAAAGATTAAAAATTCCTTTGCATGCATACCTCACGTGGGGTTTTGAAGCCTAGACCAACATCACGGTAACGGCGGAGGGCCTTCTTTTTGGTGATGCCGGGCTTGACCTTACGGTTTAGGTTAACACCGAACTGCTTTTGAAAGGCGCGCTCGTTCTGTTTACCATGTCATGCAAGATACACATGGACGGCGGGGTGGTATGGGCACAATCGTGCAGGAACAGGTAACAGGCAGGCATTCATTTGTTTTGAGTGGAATGGGAGAAAAACAAGGAGGCGAAACATTAGTTCAATTTGTTCTTAAGCTCTTACCTCAGATGGAGTTTTAAAACCTAGCCCAACTTGACGATAGAAGCGCACACGCTTCTTGCCATTGGCACTCTTACAACGAGTTGTTGGTACTGAGTGCTGCTTACGGAATGCGCGTTCAGTTTGCTATAAAAATAATAGTATTTAACTTTCAGGCGTTTGTGCACTGCAAGGCAGTGTACACAGCGTGCATACAAGTGTGGTTAGGTTGAATGTGTGCCTGACTCGGATTTCGTCTTTGGTTTACCAAACAGTACCTTTGCAATGATTTTACAGCAAACCAATTAATTCTTTAAACTCACATCACAATACATTTAACGTTTCATTATAAATTTAACTTATACCGACTGCATATGTACCAAAATTTACTAAATTTCGTCCACATTTATTATTCCTTACCTGATCAGCCATGTTGGAGCAAGAGGAAAGAAAGAGCACGCGTCAAAATAGAGATGGACGTTATTTCTTTATCGGTTACATATCGAAAGTATTTTAAAGTAATGCTTACACTTGTCTGTAACTGATTGTTTACTACGTGTATATTACGTAGTATAATGTACTAATTCAATTAAATTAATTGTATTATCATTCAATCATAGCTCGTTGTTACAAGATTTAGTTGCAAAAGTTATTTCTGACATATCGATATTCCGATTTGTCTGTACATAAGTTTTGAAATAGAGTACACAATATATTCACATATCTAAAATCGATATGAACCTTTCAGAGTTGTATTTGGAGGGAGCGCGCACTTTTTATTTTTTGAACAAACCGATTAATCCATAAGGAAAGTTATGCTGTTTTTTACACTCTTTTGGTCTCTTAGCTTACGAATGTTTGCTTTCTAATACATATCCAATATTTGCTGGGCTTTTGACCTTCAGTCTACTCTGGCACTGACTTTGATTTTCGCACATAGTTCAGATTTTTAGCTACAGACACGCCACATTCATTGGCAGTACTTGTGGACCCACTTGAGTGGCCTTCAAAAAATCTTTACTGCGTAGATTTTTTACTGTCTTAGCGGCTTTGATCGTAGCTAGATAGCGTTTTCCCTTTCCACAGATAAAGATATATGCTACAGACACAAAGTAAAAAGTAAATATTGCGTCAGCTTATTTACTGACATATCAAAATGCCTCGGATTAAATATAATGAGAGTATAAAGAAATGAAAGTAGAGCAATGCAAAGGATTGCCTTGAAACGAAGATAGCTACTGCTGCCACGGTTTCAAGGCGAAAACAGATGCAATGTTCCCTTTTGCTGTAAATCTGTTTACGGCTAAACGTCACAAATGAGGGTCTGGCCCAGGCTACGGCTCCTGTGGCCTGCCTTCCAGCTTGCCAGATACCTGTTTTCCATTATGGCTGCGCAGCCTCCTAGGTGCATTTCATTGTCATTGCTGGAGCGGATGTCTGCAGCATAATATAATGGCCAGGGCGTGAGGCTCAGATTCGATACTGCGGTTGGGATGGGCGGTGACCTTAACCCGAAACATGGCTGGAACGAGCGGTTGGGGCTGAGCGTTACATGCGTTTGTTGTTGCTGCCAAGGTTTTCCAGCGGCCTTACTCGTTGGCAAGGTAAAATAGCTGCATTGCAACGGCAATGAAATGCCGTTGTTTCGCTGAAGGATTTTGTTTTTAGTATTTTGCAAAAACTATGGAGGTAAATATTTTTTGAGAAGAATGCGATTATTTTTCACAGTTTGATTGTAGTCATGCAAATATATTAAAAAATTCGATTATATAATATTCATATTATCTCTTCTGTTCAAAGAAAATTAAGAAGATAATTTCGGTGGCTTACGGTACAATGCCAAAGTCCTTCAGCAAAAATTAAAATGATTAGGGCATTAAGTGCGAAGCTTAACGGTACATTAGGTAAACAGTGCTGTCAACTTTGTTTGCCGTATAAAAACACATACACTGACATAACTTTGTGTGTGTGTGCGTGCTTGTGGGTGTGCAAATATGGAAGGACGTGCACACAAAACTTTGAAGTAGCTGTAGTACGACAAACCAGCCATTGACCCTGTAACAGCATTTTCCTTTCCCCTGTCCTGCTCAAAGCGCTTTGGGTCTACGGGTTTGTTGTCTAAGTGTGCGTGCATTTGAAAAGTGACCGAGATAATTTTTGGCATCCTTTGTTTGGTTTTTACTTTTGCTGCTGCGGCAGCACCACAAAAAGCGCCCATCTTCAAAACTCTTCCCCAATCCCAAAAGTCTATACAATTTTGATGAGCAGCAGCTGTGTCGGTTGTGGTGAAGCTCAAAGTTTGGGTTCGGGTGAGGCTTGGATTTAATATAGAGATGGTACGATTAATCGTAAGGATTACTATTATCGAAGAACCTATAGTGTTAAATCAATTCATTGTCTCCGAGTGTTGACTTTTAGTTAATCAAGAAATTTCAATTAAATACGGCATTTGAAATATTTGAACAAACCCTTTAAGTTTCTTCTGCCATCTCTGGTTTTGGATTATCGGTTTGCTTGTTTCTATCACACATAAATTTATTCGACTGGGAGAAGGGAACGGTCGAAAGTCAGCTTGTACCTTCATCAGGGCGAAAAACAAACGCAACAAAATTTTTTTTAAGGCTGTTCAGATGCTTATGGGACATTGTTTCTGCGCCTATTGCAAACGGGGTTGTTGTTGCTGCCTGTGTAATTATGCTAATTCCTGTACAGCATTCTTCTTAATACAAATACAACGTACAAAAACCGCAATTCCCAACCCGCATCCAACCCAGATCAACCATCATCATCATCATCCTCCGAGTGAATTGACTTTCCCGTTTAAAATCTAACGGAAATTGTTTAAAGTCGTTCAGGACAATTTCCGCTTAAAGCTGGCAACAGCTGCGGTTACGAAGCAAATAACCCTGTTATTTACATAAATAAATGGATTGGCTTGCTAGTAATGAAAAACAGAATGTAAGATTTGCTATACAATTGACGACATTATAATACCCTACGGTATATAGCTGTCAATGCCTATCTTTTAGCTGTTGGTACTAACAAAGGATACGACTTAAAAATATTTTAATGTACTTGCCTAACTTTAACTCAATTAGTAACTATGCCCGGTGTAACGAAGGATTCAAAGAGGGCACGTTTTTCAAATAAGTAAACGCCAAAATGGATGCCTCAACGAAGCTTTCCCTTCATCAATCAACGGCTAATGAAGCCTGTTACTGGGAACAAACAAGCAGCTAATTGAAAACTTTTGCTCCTTAACTAGTCGTAACACCTCCAACGAGTCGGCGATTCCGGTGCGATTCACCTGGGCAGAGCCCAAAACAATATTCTCTGTATATACATATATATTGGCCTTAACGGACAGCTTACTGCTGCTTTTTATAGTCCCTGCTGTGCCACACAAAAGAACAGCGAAGACAAAAAGGTTATTTTTTGGCAAGAAAATTTGGCGTTCATGGGCCTAAGATATTGAGCACGCTGTCTGAACTGCTGCTTCCGGCTGTGTTTTTCTTTTCTCGACTCTGTTTGCGCACGGTATCCGTTTCCGTTCCAGACTCGACTCAGGACGGGGCGACTGGTCAGCTATATACTTCTTCTATACTTAACTGCGATAGCAGTTGAAGCCGATTTTCTTGCTGTTAGGAAAAAGGAACAGAAAATTATAAATTTCGTGAAAGCAAAACGGATGGTGAAAGATTACACTTACAGTTGCTTATCCTGCCCAGCACATTTTACACTCACAAACAATCACTTGTGAGTCGGCTTATCGTGGCCAAGAAAATCGATTCGCATTAAATAATTGTGTGCATAATTAAATGTGTCTACAGAACAGATGTATGTGTAGGTATTCAACTAAATTAATGGTACCACAGTTTCCAAGTGCTCGTCCTGCATAATTTATACCTCAGTCTGTCGTTGCGAGAGGCATTGAAAATGAACTAATTAATGGATTAGTGAGCTGGAATGTTTTTCTGTGAAGTGGCGAGGCTTGAAACCAGAGTTGATCAGTTTCGATTCTTCAATTCTTAAATCCTAATTGTCCACCCACTTTTGATGGGATTATACTTATGGGGAAGAACTATGCGTTGCGGCATCAGAACAAATCGAATAGTTTGGCCATGTTTATGGCTTTTGGCTGCTGGTCATGCGATGAATGCGAATCGATTCGGGCTGGCAGCCCAAAGTGAAGAAAAAAACAAAAAAAGACAAGATTTACGAGCTGCATTTATGAGCAAGTTTTTGGCCCTGGATGTTTCGCAATTGCCGCCATATATCAATTGTTAGCAGCCAATTTGGCGATACGAATATAAAAATGCGTACTCTGACCATTAACACATAATCATTGCCTGGACACGGATAGGGCCATGGAGCTAAGCTCTGGCTGCCAACAAAGGACCGTACATAAAATTGTGGGGTAGTTAAAGAGGGAAGAATGGCGCTCCTACACACTGGCCCGCATATTTGTATTGACTTTGGTTTCGCTCGGTAGGTTCTGTGCGACTCGTTCTGCCGCTACCTTCATTAAATTACACACAAAGAGGCAGCCATGTGTGGTGGTCGTGTCCTTCGTTTCAAGGACTCGATGCGGCTTCCATAGCCCACAGCCCACAGCCCACAGCCCGTAGCCCATAGCCTGCTACCCACTGGCGGCTCCTCAGAGTCCATAGCCCGTATACCGCACTTGCTGCCGTGTAATCGCAAATAATCATCCACTTAGCGACATGAAACCTTATGCCAAATCCTTGTCCGGCTTAGCTTTACTAGCTGGGAACCGTAGACGCACGGCAGAAGCTGGAAGTCGACACTAGAGATGACAGATAGTAGTTATTAGGCAGCCTTGAATTAAAAGAGACATTTTACGAAATCTTATGGCTACCCATAAAGTCTACAAATTATTCCTATTAATATTATAATATAAAATAATCGATTCATATTCCATTTCTCGTATCAATCGTCCCACCACTAAAGGCCAACCAAATGGCCAGTCCGAAGAGACTCTTACTCGGAGACTCAGCATAAAGTGCCTGGACGCAGTCATAATAATGTTTATTATTGTTGGCAATTGAGCACATGCCGACTATTTGTTTGCTCTGTCCATGCTACGCATAAAAGATATGGGGGACTTCGTATATGGGCTCCCTTCCCAGTTTGCTTCCCAGTTTCAGATTAAAGTTGCGCTGGCCAGAGATTGCGTTTAATACTCAGAGGAAGAATAATTGGTAGCATTGTTTAGTTTGGTTCATAAAATCCGATTGTAATATTTTCCAATTGAATAATTTACCATTAATGAAGAATATTTCGTGGCGTCCATATTTTCGGATATTTGCACAGTTTCAATCAAGTTGTGGGCTTGGCAATTATTTCGGCCTCAATTTGGTCAAAAGGCAAAAATCGCTTGTAGCCAATAGGCTGGAATAATTCGGGTTGGAGTAAGGGCGCGCAGCTCAATAGCCCGTAATGAACTAATTAACGCATAAATAGAATTTTCGGAATTTGAATACAGTAACAGCCACCGCAACAAGGTCATTAATTTTAAGAGCCTATGCAGTGGGCGCTGAATAACTTAACTAGGTCTGGACTCTGAATAAATATATTGTAATATAATCAGAGGCATTTGAGTTCAATGTAATCACATGAAATAATTATTCCCCCTCGATAAGTTAGTTAATGGATTAATCGGCTGACGTGATTTTTGCCATCGCTATTCGGTGGGCGGACATCCCTAGAGAGTTGGTAAAGCAAGCAATTTGCTGCTTATTTATGGGACCCAAGATGTTCGCCAGCAAACCAGAGCTCCGAACCGGGACCGGAACTATAAAGAAAACTTGCAAAATAAAAGTTTTCCGCTATTTGATTTGTTGGGCTGTGAATCCGCGTTAGATGAAACGGGGCCTCCGAGGGGCTAGCTTCTGGTAAATCTATTGACCCAACCCGTTAAAAGCATTAGGCTATAGATGCAGCAAATAAAAAATTGCCAACTGTAATGGCGAGTCCAGCTGCAGCAGAAACTTCAACTGCTCTGTTAGCTCTTCCGCTTCTGTCTCTCTCTCTCTTTCTCTGTGCCTCCCACTGGATCGCCCACATCCTGGTCGCGCTTTTGTTTGGGGACTGCGAAAATTTTACAATTTCTGGCCGCAGCAGCGGATGTTCGTTGTTGCAGCCGCAGGATGGGCCCAGAAATGGCTGCACTTCCTTTCCGCTATTTTATGGCAGGGTACCCAAGCACATAGTTTCGCCATTTAAGTGGCAGCAAAAACCATTTTTAGTTGATTTATACAATTAGAAACCATTTACAGCCATATAAACATAAAAACGTTCGATCTTACTTTATTCAATGATTATATTCCGCATAGAGTCTAGCTTTAATTAGGTAAAGCAGCGGAAATGCAATTTAAATTTAATTTTTCTGCCATTCCAGCAATTCCATTAGATGAGTGCAGATGCCGCGCATAGCTTCGGGCAGAGCTTCGGTCATTAAACGCGACCTCAAATGCTGTCGATGCTATAACTCAGTGTCGCCAAAGGCTCTGTGCGACAGGCACGGAAAATTGATGTAGCAGAGAGAGTGAGAAAAGTCTAGCGAGTGTAAGTAAAAATAGGCTGAACACCAGATGTAAGCAAGCGAAAAAAAAGCAAACTGAGCAGCTCATAAAAACTCAAGAGGGCGAAATATTTAGCTTGAAGGGTGCAGGGACATGTAAAAGAAAATGTAAAGGCGACGTAGCTGGGTTTACAAGCATGCTAGAGCTGAATAAGGGGAGGAGCGGGCAGGGGCATGGGCAGGGCAGAGCACCTGCATTTAGCTAATCCATGGCCCAAGCTTTAGCAAAACAAAGGCAAAAGCCAAAGCGCAGCTCAAGGACAACGACGCCTGACAGGATGTTGAGCATGCAGGTTGGCTGACTGACAGGCTGGCAGGCTGCCGAGTGGCACTGGGGTACGACAACTATGCGAGTACTTGACAGTCGCCAAGTCTTAAGTTCAGCTCTTTATTTGAATGCTCTATACCCAGTGCAAGCGCAGGAGAAAGAGTTGATTGGTAATGAGGATAAGGCAATGCGACTGAAAAAAATGTTCTCCCATATAAATATATAGTAAAGAGATGGCTTACTAAAAAATCGACCTCTAGAAGAATACTTTTTTGATACCACTATTCTACTGAGACTTAACTGAGAGTATAGAGTATCTGTGACTTGCGACTGCATCACTTTTTCGTCCTTCGTGCTGCATACTTTTGTGCGTTTAAATTTGTTTGTGCAAGTATTTTTGGGAAACGCTTGGCTCGGTCACACGCTTCTATGCAAATTGATGGCTTCTGTTTGTATTTAGCGCGCAGTCGAAAAACTCGCAAATCCGTAGGAAATCCTTTTTTAACTTTTAATGATGCTAGCCCGGCAGGCAGTCAGGCACTCAGCCAGCCATTGAGTTAGCGAGTCAGTGAGAACGCCAGCTGTTTGTCTCTTCTTCGACAGCTCCGACTGTGGCAATGTTTTCTCTTGGGATTTGCGTAAAGTATCTGCTAAAAGCTTCCAGCTTTCATTTCGACAAGACAAACCACATGGCCAAAAACAAAAAGCCGAAAAGAGGAAAAATATTTAAGGAAAAGAGCAGCTGCCCCAATTCTGTTTACCATCAATTTAGCCAGGCCAACAAATACGAAAGCCATTTTGATATTCACATAGGCTCCCAGCTGCGCCTTGGCTCGGGGGCCTCATAAACGTTCCTTTATTTTTCACTGTATTCCTGGTCTCCTTTGGTGTTGCTTTACGATCAGCATGGGCCATTTTTAATGATATAGCTCTCTGCTTAGGGTATGAGAATACAAAATAAAACTTAAACAAAGGAATTCTCTGTATTCCCCCAAGTCTCTGTTTAATTGGAAGGAGTTCTATTTTCAAAATATCTCATCTGCCATTTGTCATTTGAGCATTTCTGCTCTTCCCTTACATACTTTATTCTTCTGTTCAGCTTCGATTTTCTCTTTATTATTTATTACCTGTTGTCCGAAAGGCACGTCCCAGATTTGACACATCATTCCAGCTCCTGCCACCTCCCATTCATTTTATCAACAGATGCTTTATCCGTATCCCCGACTCCACTTTTTGCACTCACTTCCACGGCTACTGCCTAACTGCTTGCCTTTTTTAGGTTCACATCCTTCTTTTATCACTTGCTTCGACTGTTTCCTTTATTACTTTGCTTACGGTGCAAATTTTGCTCACGCATTTCCTTAACTCAGCTTCAGTTCCCTTTATGCTTTTCGATGCCAAATTATTTCCGCAACATTTATTTGACAATTAAAATTGAGTGGGAGGCATACTTAAAAATGATATAGCACCTTTTCATATTCAGTGGTCGTAAAAATTTAATTGCGTTCGCCAGGCGCCCGTTTCAATCACCAGTTTTGTACATATTTTATTGCCTTGGGTTGGCATGTCCCTCCGCTCAGACCATTTCGAAAGTCTAGAGATGACATAATTAATCATAGCATTGATTAATCGTATACCATTGTCTTTCCGTGTGCTCACAGTTGGTACGATTAATCGTTACACTTACAATAATCGAAGATTTGTAACGATTCTTTTTAAAGAATATATTCGAGTGTCGATTGCATCATCGATCCTTTTTGTGTAATTGAAATAATTGCTCAATCGGTTAGTTCATCAATAAAATAAGACCTTTTCAGTCACATCCCTAGGGTCTATGGAATTTGAGGGCTTGGTAGCTTGGTATCTGCTCCAAGGACACGAACAATTCGCAGCACGTGCGCAAATTATTCGAAGGCAAACGTTTGAATAATAGAACAGCTGCAAAACAGACGTCGAAACAATGACAATGCGCACCTCCGAAGAACCACGCCCCCCCAGTTCTGTTTTCCTCGCGTCGGCAATTCATTCTGGTGCTCTGGTGGTCGTTCCAGACAAAACTCATTAATTATAAGAATGCGTTGCCAGAGCTGGCCATGAATACGGCATTGTATTTATAACAAAGTTTGCCAATGATGCTCATCAGCATTCAACATGTTTTATTATCAGCGTGGCAATTGTTGTTGTTACGTTTTGGATTAATGTAGTTCCTCATAATGATTATTGCAATAGTTTTCGCGTTATTGAGCATTTGAGAGCTTAGCAGACTTTCATTCGCTCTACGGCTGCGATTTCATACAAATGAAAAATAGTGCTGTACAATGTTCAGTGTTGGAAAACTGTTGCGACATTTTGTATATTTGTAGAACTTTTTGATCTCGTTCGCATCTGGTTTCATATTAATCAATACATAAAAAAGCCATTATTTTCTCTAACTGGCTTCACATGTCAATCGTGTGCAATAACAAGTTCTCGGATTTGATTTATCGTATATGTTTGAATGGCATTTACATGATTTGGCCGTGTCGACTACAAATGTCGCCCCAAGCAAGGAACTTCAATCATTTGTCCCATTGCAGGGCGAAGGCATTAATCAAAATAAATCTATTAGCCTGCTAATGTGGCAATCGTACCAACTACAAAATGTGCCAGACACACTCTCCTCGGAACGAGAAAGCACAGCCAAAGCGAGCTTAAGTACAGCTCTCTGGCACTGATTTATATAAATGGTTTAATAACTCGACGTAAACTCGTTTAATTTTTAACTTTAAAACTTGTACTATTGGTAAGTTAATAGTGGTTTCATGTACCGCAAGGAAGAGCATTTAAGCGTCGTTTATTTCAGCTCTGATCTCAATAATCCCAATAGATTTGTATATGTTGTTCGTTTAAGCCTTTGAAACATGTCTATTCAGCTCTAAAGGGATTGGCTGTCGTGTGTCAGTCGACCCTCAGAGCTCTCACCTCTCACATTCCCCGTTCTGTTGGCCCTTCCATGCTGGTTGAAAGCAGCAGCTGCCGTCTATTTTCTGCCATCTATACTCAGCCCTCCTGTTTTTGGCTCAAAGGCATTTTAATGATTTTAATTAACTGCATGTTTGTCAGTAATTACAACGGCAACAATGCAATTATGAGTCTAGTTCAAGCCATGAACAACAGTCTTTGGCTCTGGCACAGGAGCTCTACAAGGCCTTTTGGCTTTTGTCTCTCAGTTGGCCCTGTAATACACCGACACACACACGGACACACACATACACCTCGGTTGACACAATAATTACATGCATACAGAAAATCAACCTCCCTTCTCATTCTCTCGCTGTCTCTCTCTCTCTCTCTCTTTCAGTGCGCAGCGGGACTGAGGCGTAAAAGCTTGACGCAATTGTGAAGCAGGCGGGGGGGCACGGGGGCTGTGGCACTGTGGCAGTTCGCTTACTCTTGGTTCATAAAAGCATTGCTCGTTTGCTGTTGACAGTTTGAACTCACGTGGTGCGATTGATGTGGCACCGTGGGTCGAAACTTAATTGGCTAGACAACAGAAGTGCAATCTAATATGAGCTCATTTTATGCTAAAGTCCGTCGAGCGGAGAATTTAATGGAACTTTCTTTCAATGCAGATAAATAATTTAAATTGCTGCACACTTGGCTAAATGGCTACATATAATCGACAGGAGTACCACTGTGCGCCTGCACCTATTACTAATGCGATGAAAGATGGAACATGTGCAATTATGGCCAACAATGCGTCTGTCCCCGACTGCCATTGATGGGAATAGAATGGAAGGACTTGTTGCATTTCTTGCATAGTGGGCGTGGCGTAGACCTTGCCCCTGTCCGTCGGCTTCTTGACTTTGACTTTGCTGTGTGCCCAGTGCGCTGACCGTAAATATCAAGTAATTTTCAGCAATTTTTCTGCACTGTCCATTGATTTATGGCTTGGCTGCTGGCACGCCCCCATACACTAGTAACCGCCGCCTTGCTTTTGTTGTTGGCAAACAAAAAGAAGAGCCAAGTGAACTTTGTCCTCACTGAAATATTGCGGCTGTCAAGTGCTGGGCCCGCCATTATATGCAAAATGTGTCGCCATTGACCGCCCACAGTTCACATTGGCATTTGCCGCGGCCCGCGCCGTCTCCCCGTGCTGGGATGTGACCGCTTTACAAGAAAATTCGTTTAGTGAATTTCATTTACATATTTCCTTATATACATACATAGAACGAGAGGGGGAGAGAGAGGGATGTGAATTGTTGTATGCGTGTTTCTGGCTCGCGTTTAATAAGGCGTTGCGCATACGCCACGTGGCGCAGATTTCATCTTAGACTTAATTGGATCACTGGCATTTCCACAGAAATGTGCTTTAATGGAGGCGCAGTTGGCGCTTCTGTCACATCCTCACTCCTTCCCTCCTCCCCCTCTCTTCTCTCTCTCTTTTCCTTTCCTCTTTATTTATGAGAATTGCATAATTCAATTGCATTGCAATTGCCCAGGCATTTAATTAGTCCGTTGGCAAGTCCTTGGGGGACACATTTTATGCGCAGGACATGCAGCAGCCCATAAAAAAAAATCGTACATAACCAATTGCATATATCCAGAATATGTATAGTATACTGGCAAGCCTAAGCATCACATATTTAAGCATTTGGCTTGGCAGCGCCGTTATGCGAACGCATAATTTATGTGCTTAGAGATAATATCCTTATATATTGCAAGTTTTTATTATGCTTTTCCTGCTGGCAGCTGCAACAAATTGCGGCTACGCTGACCGCCGCATCACATGCAACCAGAGGCCGCAATGCGCGTCGGGTTGACCTTTCCGCGTCTGTGCCTCGGTTGGCTCGGATTGGTTGGCCTGATGGCATTCGCTCTTTAACTAGGACCACTGCCACCACAAAGCCCATTAAAATGCAGCACATGTATGTGTGTGTTTGTGTGTGTGTGTGATAGTCGAACAAGCAAATAGAATTTCGTTGAATGCAACTCCAAATGAGCCCAAACTCGAATGCCTTAATCTTCAGGTAATCCTCATCGTAGTTCGCCAAGCATCACTCGCGGCATCCCTGATGGATTTATTTGCAATCTAGAACGTCTTGGAGCTCTGTCCTAGCCGCTCTCCCTCTCTGCCTCTCTCTGTGTATTCGGTTTCAGTCTTTCATTTAATTTATGAGGCCCGCATAAACCATGAAACTGCACCTTGGAGACTTATATGGTCGGACTGAGTGATGTGTGGTGTGTGTGCCTTCAGCTGCTGTTACGGCCTTTACCGGTGCTGCTGCTACTGCTTAACAGTTGGCAATCAAATTTAGCCGCTTTTTGAAGTCGAAGCTCAACTTAATCGCATTTACGGCAATCAAATATAAACATGCGCCCAAAACCATGCGCCCTCCAGGCGAAGCACAGTGGTCAAAAAAATGCCCAATGGGATGCTCCAAGTGGCATACGAATATATACATATTTTATATGTAATATTAGACTTAATTTGTTCCAAAGTTTGGTGTGCCTGCTATAACGGAAACCTGATCTTTTCGTGGTCCATTTTTCGTCCACTGTAAATTGAGGAGGCAAATGGAAAGCATTTTCCATTAACGCATTACTGAGCCGCCTCTGAGCTAGATTCTCCCGTCTCTCTCTCTCTCTTGATTTGTCCCTCTCTCCTGTTTTCCATGTGACTTGGGCTTATTGCCTCGCTTTCCACTTGTGTTAACCAATAATGTATGCAAATCCAATTTTGCGCTCCATAAGCTTTATTAGATGGCAAAGTTGACAGAAGATCCCCGACTTCCTTTCGGCATCTAATGATAAGCCAG
>JABVZX010000001.1:15563090-15585123 GCA_020883565.1 Drosophila pachea
GAAAACCCTATAAAATGCTGAGAATCTCCAGCCTAATCATTTTATTAGCGGCCACCTGCTGGCTGCCCCTGAGCCGCTCGTGCAGCCGGGTGCCGCAAGGCGCCACCGCAGCCAAATCGCCGGTGGATGAGAATTTCGTTCTCTCCGTGGCCGGCAATGTGCAGAGCTATGTGCCTGGCCAGAAGTACAATGGTGAGCAGAGTCACGCATCTCATTCTGATCGGATCATTTGCTTCATTCAATTTCTGTTTCCAGTCACGCTGAGCGCTTACTCCGGGCTATCGTTTGTGAGCTTTATGCTGGCCCTCGAGCTGGAGTCGGGCGATGCGGATGGCGATCCGAATGCGGTGGGCGCCTTTGAGATAAGCGACTTGTCGGAGACTCGCTTCAGTCCGCGCTGCCCCAATATGGTGGAGAACACGAATACGAACCTGAAGACGCACGTCGATGTCGTCTGGGCGGCTCCTAGTATGGCGGGTCAAGGCTGTGTCCTTATCCGGGCGACCGTCATGCAGCATCGCGACGTTTGGTTCATGGACGATGGATTGCTGACGAAGCGCTTGTGCGAGGAGGAGGTGGACGACATCAATACCCAGCCCAGCATTGTGGATCCCTGCTGTGCCTGCGACGAGGCCAAGTACGAGGTGAGGCGCACAGTCCTGTCAACTCTCACAAATGCTGATCCCCCTTCCTGCCCATTTAGCTCACCTTCGAGGGCAAATGGTCACGTCACACGCATCCCAAGGACTTCCCGGCGAATAGCTGGCGCACGCGATTCAGCGACATTATCGGCGCCTCGCACACCATCGACTATCGCTTCTGGCAGTATGGGGAGCTGGCCAGCGAGGGCCTGCGCGAGGTGGCCGAGCACGGTTCCACGCGCACACTGGAGAGCGAGCTGAAGGATCAGAGCGAGCACATTCGCACGATTATAAAGGCGCGAGGGATTGCCTATCCGAACGTGACGGGCAAAACATTTGCGGTCTTCCGCGTGGACTCCAATCATCATCTGATCTCATTGGTTTCCATGGTGGACCCATCGCCCGACTGGATTGTCGGCGTCTCTGGCCTGGAGCTGTGTCTGCCCAATTGTTCGTGGGTGGAGAACAAGGTTCACAATCTCTATCCCTGGGATGCGGGCACAGACAGCGGCCCCTCCTATATGGTGGGTTACCATCCTCATATTCTACCACCCATCCAACCTTCGCTGAGAGTCTGTTCTCTTGCAGTCAGCGGATCAGCCCCAGGTGCCGCCCGATGTGGTGCGTCGCATCAAGTCGAATTTCCCCAACGATCCCCGCTCGCCGTTCTATGATCCCACGGGCGCCGAGATGAAGCCGCTGGCCACCTTGCACATTAACAGGCGCCGTCTCTATGAGAAGAACTGCGAGGCTTCCGATGGTAAATTATGCCTCTTCCAAGATTCCCAGCTTCACGTACTTCTTCTTTATCCCATTAGCCGAGCAGGTGCCCGCGGAGTGCATGACGACCGCCTGGACGCGCTGGGATGAATGCAGCGCCAAGTGTGGACCCGGCAAGCAGTACCGAACCCGCGAGTTCAAGAACCCCACCATAGCCATGGTTAGTATAGTTAGCCAATTACAAGAGTTGTACTTACCCGGCTCCTTTAATCCTCTCAGCGCCACAGATGCAACAATGCGTTGCGCGAGGAGAAGAACTGCATGGGTCGCAAGTGTGCTTCGTTCAACGAGGAGGCCGTGGAGAGTGTGCAGCCGGAGGCGGAGCTGCCCGGCACCGATCCCGAGTGCGGTCTATCTGAGTGGAGCGAGTGGTCGTCGTGCACGGTGACCTGCGGCACAGGTGAGGCCGTGCGCACCCGCCACTATCTCAACCGGCGAGCCAAGAAGAAGTGCCAGAAGGCCAGCAAGGCGCGGCTCCAGGAGAGCAGGGTCTGTGAGGCCAGCGACTGCGGCGGCGACATTGGCGGCGAGGCGGACGGTGAGGAGGGTCAGGCGGAGGCAGGAGACGGCGATGGGGGCTCGGCGGAGAAGCGTTCGCTATTTCGCAACTTCCAGAGCTATAGCCAGCACAGCGAGGACTATATACCGCCGGTGTGCGGCGTCACGCCCTGGTCGGAGTTCTCGCCCTGCCTGGGCCCGTGCGGCGGCACTGGAAAGCGTCGGCGCATGCGCAAGGTGTGGAACAATAACGAGGTGTACGGTGTACGCGATCCCAATGACGATGGCACCGATCCGTGCCGGCACATCAAGCTGCTCGAGGAGGTGAACTGCACGAATCCCAGCTGCGACACGATTGTGCCATCCTTCTGCTATGACACGCTGCGCGAGAGCCATTGCCGGGACAGCGACGTGAACAACTTCTGGTACTACGACCATGTGAGCGATCAGTGTGCCATCTACTGGTCGGATCGCTGCGACACCAATCAGAACAAGTTCAAGTCGAAGGAGCAGTGCGAGGACACCTGCCGCCTGCCCCGGCACAAACAGGAGCTGCAGCACGAACGCCTCAGCTCCGATCAGCCGCAACGTGTCGACTGTCTCGTGTCCGACTGGATCGCCCACAGCTGCAATGCCAGCTGCGGCGATGGCGTTCAGCTGAGAACCCGTCGCGTGCTCCGCACACCCAAATACGGCGGCAAACAGTGTCCCAAGCATCTGGTGCGCATCGATCGCTGCTATCAGCGCTGCGACGACATGTATTCGGTGAGCGGGGCGTACAGCGAACGCCGTCATGTGCCCGCCAAGCTGCTGCCCCAGGTCGATCCGCGCGACGAATGCCGCTACTCCGAGTGGTCCGCCTGGACGCCCTGCACGGCCAGCTGTGGCGACAACTCGGTGCGCCAGCGCACGCGCACGCTCCTCAACACCGATCTGAGCTACAAGTGCAAGGATCGGGTGCGCATCGAGAAGTGCGTGATGATGCCGTGCCTCCTCAACAGCAACGACGACACCGAGAAGTGGTGAGGCGATGGAGATGCGATGCCACGCCAAGTATTAGCTGCTCCTCGATTGCATGCGTACGGGAGCGTTACTCAACTACTTATCTAATCTTATGAATAAACAAGTCCTATGATTATGCCCAAGCGAATCTCTCTTTAATCCTCAACTATGCCCCAGAATATTCTTACGATTTTCCGCACAAATTCGCCATGAGCTGAAGCGCCTAGCGTCTCTCATTGACCTACATAAATTGCTGCTGCGGCTGGGCCATACAATTCTGTTCTCGCCCAAAGTTCATAGAACTTAGGCGAAATAGATTAATTGGCGCCGCGAATCGAATTTATTGATGACTTAAAAAGAAGATATTTGAAATGACGAGCGATTCAATTAAGTCGGGCTCCCAGCTGCCGCGACGCAGTCTGAGATATAATTGAAGCGTTACGTCAACTACAACAAATCGCCAGAGTTTCACCCAATTTTCGACAGTTGCCATTGAGCTGTTGCCGCGATCACAAGCACGATGGGAATGTACCGAACTGTGCTCCTAGCTATCCTGTCTCTGGCATGGTTTCGCCAAGCTGCGGCCGGTTGCAATCGTATACCTCAGGGTGCCTCGGGCGATCGTTCGCCCGTCGACGATAATTTCAAAATCCTGATCGATGGCAATCCGACGACCTATATACCCGATCATCAGTACAATGGTGAGCCAGCAGCAACGAACCGTATACTCCAGTACTCAAGCTGAACTCTTTGTAGTCTCCCTCTCCTGTCCCGGCAACATGAAGTTTCTCAGCTTCACCCTGATAGTGGAGAGCGAGAATCGCTCGTCGATCTACAATGGCCAGGACATGACGGGACACTTTGAGCTGCTGAGCAATGCGGAGACACGTTTCAGCACCAGCTGCGAGAACATGGTCGAGAACACCAATACGAATGCGAAGACACGCATTGAGGTCTCCTGGATATCGCCCAAGCATCCGGACAGCGGCTGCGTGCTGATTCGTGCAGGAGTTGTGCAGCATCGCGATGTCTGGTTCATAGACGACGGGTTTCTGACCAAACGAATCTGCCCGGAGGAGATTGACGAAATGAACAGCCAGACTCCGCCCCTGCAAACATGCTGTGCATGCGATGAGGCCAAGTATGAGGTAGGTGTTCACATGGTAATCGCAACAAAACCTTCAGTTGGTTCCTTTTGCTGCTCAGATAATACTGGAGCGCAAGTGGGCGAGAAACACTCATGCTAAGCACTTCCCGGCGGAGCCACGGCGCACACGCTTGGGCGAAATAATTGGGGCCTCGCACACCTACAACTATCGATATTGGGAGTACGGCGGACGGGCCAGTCAGGGCATGCGAGAGATGGCCGAGCATGGTGCGACGCGTACACTTGAGCAGGAGATTAGGGAGAACACGCAGGTGGGCTACTGATTCCATCTAACCTTCCCAGTCGCATGTAATTTCTCTCATCCCATCTAGAATGGTGGAGTGCGCACTATTATTAAGGCTCCGAGCATTGGATACCGGGAGAATGTCTATGGCACGACCTTGGCAAATGCTCGAGTCGATCCGCAACACCATCAGATCTCGTTGGCTGCCAAAATAGATCCGTCTCCGGATTGGATAGTGGGCGTGGCGGGCTTGGAGCTGTGTTTGAGCAACTGCACCTGGCTGGAGCGTAAAGTGTTGAATCTATATCCATGGGACATAGGCACCGACTCCGGCCCATCATATATGGCAAGTATCGATCGAATTCTCCATCCCTTCTCAATACAAATCGAAGCTTCTTCTCTTCACACAGTCGCCCGATCAGCCCCAAGTGCCACCGGATGTTATACGCCGCATAACCTCCTCGTATCCCAGCGATTATCGATCGCCCTTCTTCGATGATTCCGGTGCTCCCATGAAGCCAATGGCCACGCTCTATGTGACCCGCAAGAAGTTGTACTTACGCGAGTGTGAGGAGGGTAAGACAGCGACAATATTGTTATTCGAATCTCACTAAAAGGATCCCTTGCAGTGCCGCAAGATGGCCCGTTGGAGTGCGCCACTCATCCGTGGAACGAATGGAGCAACTGCAGCACGCGCTGCGGCCCTGGCTACTCGAAACGTTATCGCAGCTACAAAAACGCTGCATTGGCGGCCAGCTATAACTGCGATAATCAACTGGAGGAGATCCGGCAGTGCCAGGGCGTGCAGTGCGGCATGGAGGATGAACTGGGCGGCCCTGAAATGGAGAGAGGGGACGGTTATATGGGCCCGGATACTATGGCCGAGTGTGAACTAACCATGTGGAGCGATTGGTCAACTTGCTCGAAGGCCTGTGGGCGTGGCATTTCAACGCGCAGACGGGACTATCACAATCCACAGGCCAGGGCACGCTGTCAAGCGGCCGTGCGCATACCGTTGGAGGAGAGCAAACAGTGTACGGGCACAGACTGCGGCGGCACAATACCCGATAATGGTGAGCTGGATGGCCTGAGGGAAGTCGAACTGTTCGGAAACACCAACGAAGGTAGTTTGGAACGCCCCGACTGGCGGGCCAATGACTTCAACGAAAAGATCAACCAGGGCTGGAGAGGAATTAACTTGGCCAGTCCGCTGCCAGCAGAGCATCCGCGTGGCTATGACAGCAGCCGACGACAGCCTTACGAAACGGAGCGTCCCATATCTAATAGCTACTATAATGAGCAGCTTCAGGGAAACCGTGGAGTTGGCTCCAAGGATTACAAGCAGGACAACCGAGCTGATAGCTTCAATACCTACAAACAGGATAATAGAGAGAATAGCTACAACGATTTCAATCAGAATAACCTTGACAGCTATGGCAATTACGATCCAGTCTCTGGCAATAAGAACGACTACTCAAGCACGCAATATAGACCCGGATATAGCACCCGCACTCCAGCAACAGTTCCACATTATCCGGTCCGACAACCGGACGATGGCAACTACAATGTGGTGCAGGACTATTGCTATGAGAAGCCCTTCGCCTCAACACAGCCCTGTCTGGCCAATCCGGTCATTGTGCGCAACTACTGGTTCTACGATCATGAGGATCACGAGTGCAAAATCTTCACCACGGATAACTGCGATGAGAACAACAATCGCTTTCGCACTCTGATGGCATGCGAGGGTACCTGTCTTCTGCCCCAAATCAATTTGGCGCGCACAGAGGATACAGATGATGGGAACGCATACGTAAACAATATCTATGGAGCTGGTACGCGGCTGTCCAGTAAGCCCTATGGAGCTGACCCTATGCGAGCGAGCGGAGGTTTCGGTGCAGAGTTCGGTCAACCTATGTCGCAGGCTACTAACAGATACAACAATGTCGGACGTGGAAGATATGGCAGCTAGAAATTAAATAAAGCATCCAAAATGATCGAATACAAAATATTTTAAATTGGAAACTTTACGATACACACCACAAACCATATGCGGTTAATATCAATTCTTCATAAGATCTCCATTTGAATTCTTCGAGAAAGTTTCCTCTTGGAGACCTTACAGAACTATCTTTCTCTTAAGCGCTTTTTTTGTCGCAGTTTTGTGCTCTCTTTCAGTCTGCTTTTCCGCCTTTCCGACTCGTTGCTGCTGATAAGCATTCGATTTGTACCAGTGGGTCAGAAGAATATAATTCTCTTGCCGGGCCGGACACTTATCAGCAGCTGAGAGACGGCTCTTTGCCAGTCCACAGACAAGTTAGACACTCAGTTTCAGACAGTCGCTCAAGACGGAGACACCTAGAATTAGAATTTAAACGCGAATTTTTAGAATGTGGCAAGCGTGGATGCTGTACGTGATGTTACCGCAGTGCGCCTGGGCATTGATCTGCACACGTCATCCGGCTAACACGCATACCCCCAAATCGCCGGTGGATGAGAATTACGTAATAAGCATAACGGGAAATCCGGAAACGTATATACTCGGGCAGGAGTACAACGGTGAGCGCGTGAGTTCATTGACTTTGCGCTTGAACTTCAAAATTATATATATAATAATATTTCACTTAGCAACCCAGGGGTTGCAAATAGTCAACAGAGTGATACCCTGTACTCATGTAGTGATACATAAATACCAAGTGACAAGTGGCAGCATACACCAAAAATACCCTTTGACATTCAATTTGCCATGATTACAGGGTATACAAACAAAAACAAATGTTTCACAATGCTCGTTTTGCTTTGTAAACAAATGGAGGCATTCCATTTCTTATCAGGATATTGCGAATTTGAAAGGTCTCACGTTTTCAAGGTCGGCTAATGATAAGCCGTCAATATATATACAATAAGATGTGTTCTTCCATTAAATTCCATTCGGCAGTTTCACTAAATGCATTCAATGGACATCGCTATATTAGCTTTTCTCTTGCGCTGGAGAACGAAAACGGCGACTTTAGCTATGTGAACGACCTGGGTCGATTTGAGCTAAGCAACACGATCGAAATGCGCTTCAATCCGAACTGCATTAATATGGTGGAGAACACAAACACCAATCCCAAGACGCACATACATCTCACTTGGATAGCGCCCAATGAGCCGGGCAATGGTTGCATACTGATACGTGCCACTGTGCTGCAACACCGTGACGTCTGGCACATGGATGATGGTGGATTGACGCGACGCATATGCGAAGAGGTTGTCGACGATGTGGAAAGTCAGCCTACAAGCAGTTCACTAAACACTCCCTGCTGTGCCTGTGATGAGGCCAAGTATGAGGTGAATACATCTGTAGAAGAGAACAATAAATATATATATTCGTTTTTCATCTAATGGAATAAATCCTTTCAGCTTACATTCGAAGGCGTCTGGTCACGGAATTTGCATCCAAGGCATTTCCCCCCGCGAGGTTGGGAAACGCGTTTTTGCGAGCTTGTGGGCGCCTCACATAGCACCGACTATCGCTTTTGGGAATCGGGTGCATTGGCCAGCGACGGACTCAAGCAATATGCCGAACACTGTTCATCCCGTTTGCTCGAACGAGAATTCAATATTTACTTTCGAGTGAGTTCTAAAATTGGCGCAAATAAAATCATACGTATTAACAAAGTTTTAATTGCAGGAACAAAAAATACGTACCATAATTAAAGCACGAGGACTTGCTCACCCCAATTTAAATAGCAAATCGATGGCGTCGGTGCGTGTTGATCCGGTGCATCATATGATATCATTTGCATCCAAAATCGAGCCATCACCCGATTGGATAGTGGGCGTTAGCGGGCTGGAGTTGTGCTTACGTAACTGCACATGGCTAGAAGCGAAGGTGATCAACTTATACCCTTGGGATGTGGGCACAGATGCGGGACCCACTTATACCGTAAGCATAAATAATCATTTGAAGGAAATAGCTATAGCCTTTGCACATGTCGCAGTCTCCGGATCAGCCTCAGGTGCCACCAGATGTTATCAAACGCATACGTTCTGATTCACCTAACGATCCGCGTTCACCCTTCTATGATGATACGGGTGCTCCGATGAAGCCCATGGCCATGTTAACAGTACGGCGTCAGCGCATCTACGAGCGTCGCTGTGCGGATGAAGATTGTAAGTTAGTTATATTATAAATACAAATAAATATTTAATTATTTGACTCTACTACTACTCAAGCAAATAACGATGCTGATGTGCCACGCGAATGCCTAACGCATCCTTGGTCCAGTTGGAGTGACTGTTCTACGAAGTGCGGCGAGGGCATGCAGTATAGAAGACGCGTGTACAAACAGCCAGAGATGGCCAGGATTAACAATTGCAATGTGCCGCAATATCAGGAACAAGCCTGTCAGGGACTAGTCTGCGGCCTCAACGAACCGACGCGTAATGTCGATGACCCTAATGAACTCAATATGGGCTTTCAGGAAATTAATCAAATCTCGAGGCGGGCCGAATGCCAGGTATCTGGATGGAGTGGCTGGAGTCCATGTAGTGTCACCTGTGGGGACGGATATCAGGTGCGTCAACGCCAATACTTAAATCCCAGGGCCGAGTTTAAATGCCAGAGCGTGCACAAACTAGACCTACAAGAGGTGCGTAAATGTTCGGGCATATCTTGTTTGGGCAACCTGAACGGTGGCGGCATTGAAAACCCGTACGAGGAGCGAGAGCGCTTTGACCCAGGGACCCTGCCACATCCAGAACAAGAACCTGAAATTTATGGCGGAATTAATAACAATAATAACCATTTTAATAGAGATTATGATGAAGAGCAATCGAATTATAATCACGGAGTAAATACTTTTGATGTAGGCAACTTGAAGGGCACAGACCCAAAATGGGACGAACAGGACTCACAGTGGGCAGTAAAACGACCACAGCTCACTTTTGCAAATACCAAGCAGCAAGTCAAGTATGAGCAAACACCACGTCTGGAAGATGTTGAACGAGCACCATGGCAGCGCAGACGTCCCAGCGACAATTATAAAGAAGATGAGCAGCATAATTTGGTGGGCCTGCGAACACGCTACGGCAACATAGATATAACTGAATCACAGTCAATTCCTTACCTGGAGAGAGAGTCGGGCCGTAAGCAGTGGAGCAGAACGAACGTTTACGACAAGAAACTAGGACAGGAAGCAAATATAAGGGCAGAGCTAGATGTGGATACGCATTTGGAAAAGCGTTGCTTTCAAATGTTGCGCACAAATCAGCCCCGCTGCAAAAATCAAACGATTGTCGGACATTTTTGGTTCTACAATTTCTGCGTCGACGAATGTATGTTGTTTGCGGCCGATCCATGTGATCGCAACGTGAACAAGTTTAGCCGATGGGAAGAATGTGGGGAATGCCGCCGTTCCGAGTTTCAGCAGTTACAAGAACAGCGCTCAATATCACAAGAATGCCAAATTATTTTAGCTTCGCAGAGAGCACAACAAAGATTTCGAGAAGAGGAGCGCAACAGGTATTCGAACGGAGGTCGAAGTAATGTCAATCGCCAATGGGGTTGAATGAGTTTTGAGCCAATGTAACATAATTAATATTTGTATCAGCTTTAAAACTTTATTGTAGTTTAATAAAGAAAATATTCACAATTTGCACCTTTTCGATTTACTTAGTACCGTTAGAATCGGGAATGACTGAGACCAATCGACCAAATTTAGGTATCGATACATTATACTCGATATTTACTCGAGCAAACATTAAGCAGATGTAGAAATCATTTCAATGTAAATTTTTGTCAGACTCACAGATAAAACTATTAATAAACCTTTTTACTTATTGCAGAAAATGTAAAATTTAATTTGATTTACATTTTAAACAATAAATGTATTCAAAATATAAGTAAATTATAAATTTGGTAGATCTTGACAACCCTTATAACGATAAACTGCGAAACCACATAAACTGACTTATTGTGGACGAGCTTTAAATAAAAATAAGATGCAGCAGCATCGAATAACTCTAATACGAAATTTCTTGACGTTGCGTTCGTTGGTAATCACAATTCCAAAATGCTCAACTGCAATTGAGGCTGCCAACGGGAATAAGCAAGAAACGCCATACCTCGCATTTCATCGTTATCTTACACAAGCAGCGACAACAAAAACAAAGGCAAATGATTCAAAGGAAAATAAATTACAGCAAAAAATTACGCTCATTGGCCAAAACCAAGCTATAAGCATTACCACATTGGATGAGGCGCAAAAATTGGCCAAGCGCCGTGACTTACATTTGGTCCGACTACAGCAGCCTGAAGCAAAAACGGGTCGAGCCATGTTTAAGTGAGTAAAGGTAATATCCCTTTACAGATAGTTCTTTATAAAAACTCCTATTTTCAACAGACTAGTCACAGCAGCTGAAATGTTAGCAGATGAACCGGTTGGCAAAGATTCAAACAAGAATACGACAATGGAAAAGGGCAGCAAGAAGTCGGAAAAATCCCTAACCATTGGCGCAAGGATGACTGACCATGATCTCTCCTCGAGGCTAAAAAACATTATCAAATGGCTCAACAAACGATACGAGGTACGGATTCTCATCCAGGGAAATGTGACGGGTGCCGATGCAAGTAATGCAGACCGGATTTTCAAATCCATTGAATCCACCATTAAGGAACCGCAAATCATCGGGAAAATAGTGCAAAGGCATCAAAAAGGCGGCACCATCAAGTTCAATATAATTCCCGTGGCAACTGCATCTGAAGCTACAAAAGCACAATTGATAACTGAACCATCCTCTCCTTCGCCGCCATCTGCAACACAATCGTGACAATCAATGGGACCAAGCGCCTATTTCATATCCTATACCATACCCATGATGGCATCTCACAATCCTGTCAAGTTGCAGATTGCTCAAACAAACTGTTTCTCGATGAGACACCATCAGTACAACAACAATGGGCATCCCAAAGGGCTAATAGTCTTCATATGTGTGATTTTGATTCTATCCATATTGAAGTACAGCTTTTGGGTGCGAACCATAAGCAAAAAGCATAAAAACGGAAAATAATTCATAAAATGTTCAGAGAATTATCAATTAATATCGATTAATTAAATAAAGAATGTTTTACAAGAATAGTGTTTGTTTGGTATTCTTGGTTCCATAATAGATTATGGTCTCACAATGAAGCTTTCTTAATTATATTTACATTTTTTCTGCATTGTATGGTTATGTGTTTGTGTTTTTCATAAAAAAGCACTTAATACAGTGCAATATTTCACTTTGCATATACATTTGTTACTTTATTGAAAGTTATATTTTTAGTGGAATTGGTTTTAAAATACAAATAAATTTGAATAAACTGTAATTTAAAGTATTAAAACACATCCACTAAACAATTAAAAGATATACATTTTATATATGTGATTTTAGACTCCTTTAAATATAGACATTGCACATAAAAAACTAATTACACACTCACAAAAATCTAAATTAAAGCTGTTTCGTTATTTAATTAGTTGATGCTATAAATGTATTTTGGTTCATGTTTGGAAATATAATTTGTAAAAGAAATATCCACATAAAACTCGATTTCATTGTACCAAAATGATAGCCAATATATAAATAAAGACTTAGACAAAACAAAATAAATTACTTAAGCAAAGTTTTACGCTTACGGCACAAGGAACTTTGTCTATTAAAAAATTAATTAAAATCATAATTGGTTAAAATTTTGGACAACTGATCATTTTTACCGATTTACTGATAGATCTGCATTATGTTTTTTGAAACATTGAAATTTCGAATATTACAAAATTATTGGAATGGAATATGAACTAAATAAATAAATTATCGTAAATGGAAAAGCGTAGTTTGATTTTTTTGGGGATAAGCTACGTTTTTGTTATTGGTTGGGGCTGATGTTGAAGCTGTAGATTTTGTTGTTGTTATTCCACTTACTAAGAATTCTAGACCCGCTGAATCTCAAAGAGCTTCACCTCCGTATCGTACCAAATGGCCGGCTCTACATTGCGCAAATATATGACCCCCCAAATGTAGGTGCGAAACCAGGCGGTTGTACCCGAGTTGGCCTGATATTTTCGTATCAATATCGGATGTGGCACCGGCAGCAGACCCACCAGGGTGCCATGCTGCAAAAATTTTAAAATCTCCGATTCGTCGGTCAGGCCTTTGTCAATACAGATCTTTTCCACCTGTGGCACGAGGACTTGCAACAAACGCATAATGGTCTGCAGTGGTAGTTTGGAACGCCAGGAGACAATCCATTCGGGTGTGGGTGTCCACCGATCATTATCACCGGGTACCATGCGAATGCTCGCACGATGAGCCACCGATAGACGCGTCTGACCTTCGTGCGACAACGTGGGTGATGGAGATTTATTGGAGCCGGCATCTCGTGACGATGACGCGCGCGACTTTTCAAAGGATGTTAGATTAGCTTTGTCATTGGGGTGTGCCTGTTCACGTTCGGTCATTTGTCCAATGTCTGGTGTGTCTAGAAGCGAAGCTTTTAACGTGCCCGGCTCAGCGGGTTGAGCGGTGAGCACAGCTCCTTGTTCCAACTGTGCGTCTCCCATCTGCGACTGTTCATGGGATTCCGTTTCTGATTCAAGATCCTCCTCAGCTACAGCTTCCTTTTCCATGCGACCAATGCGCACATCAGTTGGCTCGTCATCATCATCCTCATCTTCGTCCTCTTCGGCATAGTCGTCTGGAACTTGTGCCGATGGCAGCTCCTGGCTCGATTTAGCTATAGGCTGCTTCCGTTGTGGCACGCGAGGCAAGTTGAATTTGCTTCCCGATTTTCGTGCGCTCAGACACTTGGCTATGCCCGCCATATCTGTGGGCAAATTAGCCATGGCATGAAACACATGACGTTTGCGTATAATTGTATAGACTAGATTCGAATTACCATCGAATTGGTACTGTATTATATTATTGAATATCTCCAGCAGAAAGAAGACCAAATGATGATTGCTTGGCGCCGACAGTAGAAACCACGGTGTACTGAATGCCTCTAGCAAATGCAAAAGCTTTACGCTGGCCACCATGGAGAGGGTTTTGAGATATGGCGAAACATTCACCAATATTGTGAGCAGACAATCGAACAACGGCTGTAGCCGCTGATGACCTGTGGCTATTATCTTGTGAAACACTGTAATAAGCAGATCCGCATGAGTGCCGGTAAAGACCGGTATATCCATAGGCACAGTCGCTGAGTATGCCTTATTCAAGCGTACTCCAAAATTTCGCTCCCCTAGCCAAAGTATACTTAAGTTAAGATATATAAGGTTTGTTTAATATTCGACAGTACTCACCCGAGAGCAGCAGCAGTATGAAAACGCCAATGTGCATAAGGCCAACACGCGACTGATCTGCACGGGAGTAATTTAAATGATAGAGAATGGGTATGAGAATATCCAGAACATCAGAGCTTTTTAGAACAAAATATAAGAACTTCTTGTTGTAATCGCAGATCTTCCAAAATAATATAAGCAGCTCTTGATGGCAGTGCAGACGTTTGGTTGAGTTCGGTAAATAATTTTGCACCAGTGGATTGTTGAGCAGACGCGTTATGCCACGTAGCACGAAATGAAAATCTTCATCACGATGTACACGCGATAAATAATTAATAAACAGATTATCACCACATCCGCCCTCATCGTAAGGAGTAATCAGCACGCCACCTGAGTGGGCCAATTGGTGTTGTTGCTGTTGTTGCTGCTGTTGGTGTTGCACGACCATGTCATGATCCAGAGTAACAATCAGTAGCTGGAGACATGCTTCGACCAGTGGCTCCGTGGTGTCCGCGAACAATAAATGGTTATAGGGAACGCCAAAGCCAACTGGATCGTATGAACAGACCGTATTCAAAAAGGACGTAAACAATGGTAGTGCATGTCTGTTGTCAGCAGAGGTGAAGTAAGCAATCCATTTATTAGGCTCCTCTGATTGCTGAGGTGTACGATACATGGGTTCGGAAAAGCAGGTAAGCAAAAGCTTTAACAACTCCGTTCGTCTGCGTTCCATATGTGCGTTGTGCGGTGGCGATTGTGCAAATCCTACACCCGCTTCCCAAATATATTCACAGCTGTCAATATTTGCCAGCTCCTCAGCCTTCTCTGGACCAGTTCTGCGTGTTGCCGTTACCGTAAAGTCTGGACAAAAGAGCAAATCACATATTGCATTTAGCAGCGATTGAGCCAGCGGGACCGTCTGGCCCTGACTGTTCTGATCCTGCGCAGGCAAATTGCTCCAGAAGAAATCACGCCACTTGTCGTCCTCGAAGATGTAAGGCAGAATGCGTATTAAGAGGCGCACACAGTTTAACACACATTGTTGCTCCGCTTGCGTACGACAACTGCTATCCACGGCCTGTGCCAATTTTTCGACAGCCTTGTAGCATAGTGTGGCCAAGTTGGCGGGATTTTCATTGCGTATTTGACGTATTTCACTGGCAGTAACTAAAGCAAACACATCTTCAAGTGTCGTTTGATGTGCCTGCCAGAATTGATCCCAGAACTGGTCATCGTTGTTGTCAATTCTTTGATTTTTTTGCGTTAGCTGAACGATTGCTTTTCGAAAATTCAGCTTTGAATCGGTGTTTCCCATATTGTATATTAGTTACTGTGCTAAAACGCCGTATTTTCAGCTGCACCCTTCACCGTTGCCTTGAACAAAGCGTATATAAGGTATTTTACATAAATTTTGCTTCAATTTTAACAGGAAAATTGAAAAATTCGCCTACACACGTTAAGAAAATAAAGTAGCAAGTGTATGTGGTTTGTTGTTGTTGGTCGCGAACAGTGGTGTCCCAGAATCGATATTGGCATATACCGATTACACATTAAGACTAAAGCAAATCGTTATCGGTGACGCCATTGTGAGTCAATGCTATTAATTGGATATGTTATGGTCATTTTAACTAAATCTAAAGATTAAATTAGCATATTGTTAGGATTCGTTATAACACAAATATTTAAGTGTACATTTTTTATTATACATATGATTTTGGGCCATTTTTATTTTGAGTTCAGAGTCCTTAATTTATATGTTAATACAATCGTATTTAAAAAAGAATTATTTCGAATAATAATTTACTAATCTTTTTATTAAGAAATCCAAAAAAGAAACGTCTTGGACGACAAAAAATTATTGCGCCAAATTGGGTTATAGGTTTAAAATATTTGTTATCGACTCACAGCTGATATTGAATCATCACTATTATTAGCTATGTAGCTCTGTATTCCCTATTCAGCGTGTATGCGCCAATGATTGGGAAAGTAGTACTATGTATAATTCTATTGAAATACCTGACTCCGACGACGATATGCCGGAAAGAACCTCTGATGCACGACAATCAATAATGAGTGATAGTGAAATTAAGGAACATACACCTGAAAAACAAAGAAAAATTTCAATATCAAGTACAGGAGATTCAGTTCTAGCCACAACACCAGGATCGACATCTTCCGATGCAACTGGAAATTGTTCACAGCCAAAAACTGCAAATAACAATACAACCAGCAGTTGTAATCAGCTCCATGCTAAGACTCAAGTGCGACACAGAGCTCGAAAAACACAACATACTGTTCGTAATGCTCCTGAAAATGAGATACAATTCGAAACAATACCGCTCGAAGTTGAACCCCCAACTGGTGAAAATAAGCTAACAGACCATGAGCAACATTCTTCTGAGAGTGAGGGACTACATAACACTATTGAAAATATTGTAAACACCGATAAATTTCAAGACATTATCAAACGAATTGCGAGCGAAAGAGTCCGCTGTAATTTTTTGTTAGCCACATATCAGGTAATTTACTAAAATCTTTACACAATGTCACGATGTTAATATTCTAATCATTTTTAGCTTCCCGAAATGACTTTCGCAGTAAACACGCCCACTGAGGTGCTAAAGTTCGAGTTGCAGGAACGCCTGAAAAAACACAGAGGGCGTGCAATTGTATTAAATGAAACGAAGACAGCCATCACGGATCACATGCAAATTTCATTAAAAACAAAGTCGGAAAATCATAGCTCGTGATTTTAAAGTGTTTTATAGCTAGTAATAGATTTGTTAAATTTGTACATAAGTTAAATGACTGGAAGTTTTTAATGACGGGCAGTATTTATTCGTCTGGTTTTGAGTAATTTGTGGTTTTGAATTTGAGCACGGCTCTGAAAAGTGCGTTTTAGTCAACGCGTAACATCGGCCCTGCGCAGCCGTGATCGTCTAGTGGTTAGGACCCCACGTTGTGGCCGTGGTAACCCAGGTTCGAATCCTGGTCACGGCAATGCTTTCAATTAGCATTGTCACGGAGCAGGGTCAATTTTTTTGAATAAATAATTCTTAATATAAAAATTATATAACTAAATATCAACTAAACTACAGTAGGCCAATGTTTAATCAACCAAAATATATACAAGTAATATTACTTTTTACCCGCAATATTCAGATTTTTTTCTATCAAAACACAAAATAAATTATAATGGCGGACAATTCTGACTTGATTCTTGAATCTAATTCAGGGATTGTGGATTTTTCCGAACACTCGCAAGTCACTAATGAGGAGGACCTAAAGCTAATAGATGAAACCATCAAAAATATATCGCGAAACTTACGTAAAGGTGATTGGACCTATTTGGGTCTTCACCCGGAGGTATTTGAAATAAGCTTACAAACTAGAAGATATATTGATTTGCAAAAATAATTTATTTAAATAGGTCCGCGCTATTGTCCGAGTAATTGTGACAGAAGCGGTTAAGAAAAAGCCATCCAACATCTTTCAATTTGCTGCCGATTTATTCGATGTCTCGAAAAAAAAGCTTTTGACGAAAATGGTACTATATAAAACATTTTCTCCCACTTTTTCTTTTAACATATTTTTTGTTTGTTTAGATCAATCAACAATTGAAATGGGTTAACAGCCAGACAAACAAGGGAGCTTGGTCACATGCCGATGGAGCCACGATGTTTACACAGAACAGCTCTTCGGATACAGACCCATGTGCAAAGCCTTCGTCTACGCAGCATGCTGATATATTTGTGGTAGAAAATAATTGCCCGGAAACATTTAAGCCGAGTTGCCCTGAAAATGTTTAGTTAAAACAAAAACTTAATGGCAAAATTGTAATACGTGGAAAATGCATATAATTGAATTTGGAAGATCCAGTAGTTTAATTTAGATAATTAGCGCATAAATTATATTCGGCGTAAGCGCTGAAAATTAGTTGAAGCTTGTATAGAGGGAAATCTAAATTTAGAAAGTCCTAGAAATACAAAATTACACAAAAAAAGTATTAAAAACATCAACATATCATGCTTGCATCAAGCTTTGGAATTCTTAGGATAAGACTTTGATTTGTTGCCTTTTTTACCCTTTTTTGCCAATTTTGTAACAATTGCTGCCTTCTTCTCTTCCTCTTCGAGTTCTTTTTCCATTTCGACGGATGTCGAAAATCTCATTAACGCATCCATCTCATGTGTTTTCCGTGCATCAATCACCATTTTGAACTCCTCTTCAGATCGTCGAAAATCCACTTGGAATGTGGAAAAGGTTTTCAAAATATTCAAACATTTTTCGCACAAAAATCGAGGTAATCCTGGAACATCTTTTATCTACAAATTAGATAATTGATATAATGGAATTGTGAATAATAGATATGCGTATATTATAAATACCTCGATGTGTATGGTATTAGCAATAATACGTGTTAGTCGGCAGCCTTTGAATAGGGGACGCATTTTAATACCAGACGTATTCCGACATTTGCAGATGCGACAGCAATCGGTTAGGTCCAAATCGTTTGGATTAACAACCGCAATCCTCCTAGTAAAACTTCCGTTATTCTCGGACATGATGAGCATAAAAATTTGAAATTTATTTTGATCTTGTTACAACATTATAAAAGTGACTGTGTTTCCGTAAAGTTCAAATAAAAGCATATCATGAAATTTCAAAGCATATGTTGATTTGGCGCCTTAGTTTTTTTCACCTCACTTGAAGTTGGCTGTAACCATGCGTTCGACTCGCTTAATGTTGGCTGCGAACAATTTCCAATATGCATTAAGTTGGCTGCTACCAATTTTCCAACTGGAGTATACGAGACAAACAAGTGCTAGTTTTATGCTGGTTGTATTAGTGAATGCATTTGTTGAACTGTTTACTAATTAGCTCGCACAGACTTCAATGATAAACCCATCAAAATTTAGTAATCCCAAAGAACCCCCAATTGATTTGCAGAAATTTCTACTAGGGTCTGCCATCTTTTTTGGTAAGTGTTGCCTCTCACTCTCTTTCTTATACAATCTGAATTCGCTGCATTTGTTTGTTCGCTTTTGTTGTGCTACGCTCGTTCCGCCGTACGATGCCGCACGGCTAGGCATAGCTGTTTTTACTAAATAATAAATAATAATGTCGGTTTAGTCGTTATTAATTGCAATTATTTACAATATGAAATTAGAAAAAGTTTTGATTGGCATTATTGATTAAACATTATATATTATTAAGTGGTATTCATAAGACCAACATTAATTTACCACAATTAGAAAAACAAGTTGAATTATCTTTTAAATATAATATTTATTCAGACCGTTAGCAAATAGAAATATGGCTTTACCGTTAGATTTGGCTATGCTACTTTATTATTATTACATCGTACCAGTCGTAAAAAAAATTCATAGTGGCAACTTGGTCGCCAGCCTAAAAGACAAATATGTCAAATAACATTAGTTTAACATAGGAGGTAACATAACAACGTTAGCTTTGAAAGGCAACATTCAGAGTTTGTAGCTCATTGAAGTTTGCTTCAGTTCTGATAAATTACAAAAAAAAAGGAGAGAAAAAGAAAACTCCGATACAGTAAAAATTTTTTGTAAAATGTTGCCAAACGAAAGAAAGATATTAAGGTGGACGATGAAAGGATAAGATTCTTTATAGAATACGATTCTTTAATTCAAACTTTCCTCTGATGTCTTCTGCAGGCAACACGCACGTCAGAATCAAAATCAGACTGCGCGCCGGCCAAACCAAAGACTTAACGCTGGAAGACTCAACCATCGTAACAACAGCAATAACAGCAACAACCACAAGATGAGCAAGGCAGATCCCATATCACTAAGTTTCCACGACTCCTGTTTACGGATGTCAGACGTACAACTTCTGCACGGACCACGCTGGCTGAACGATCAGGCATATATCTCGATGACTTTAGAGTTGATAACATTATAAAAATATGCATATTACTCTTTATAGATCTTGAGCTTCTACTATGAATACTTGTCACATGTCAAGTACAAGAACAACAATGATTTGTACTTTATAGCGCCTGAAGTAACCCAGTGTATGAAATACATGGATGACTCCGACCTAGAAGTACTGTTCGAAGAACATGGTGCGATAAACAAACCCTTTATATTCTTCGCACTAAACGACAATGCCTCTGCTGAGGCTGGCGGCACCCATTGGTCGCTGCTTGTGCTCTCTCGACCCGAGAAGACCTTCTATCATTTTGATTCCTACGGTAATAATAATACGAGGCCATCAATGGAGCTAATGTCAAAGGTAAAGGATATATTGGATGTGCGGCAAGCAAAGTTTCGTCCAATGCGTTGCCTGCAGCAGGCCAATGATTATGATTGTGGCATTCATGTCATTTGCATGACTGATCAAATTGCGGATTTTGTGAATAGGTACGAGGTGATAGAGGGTCTACCGACGCTGCACATTGATACGGTAAAAGCCAAGCGAGCAGAGCTACTTAAATTAATTCTCTCGCTGGGCGGCAAGGGCTAAACGGTTAAATGCTTTGTTACAATCTATTTAGCCTTAAGTGACTTTTCATAAAAACACTGTGAACACATCAATGTATACGCTTAAACAGAGAGAAAGACACAGAGAAACGGTGACGCAGGAGACACACAGAAAGAGAGAAAGAAAGAGAAAGTTGCGCATAGAAGGACACGTACACAGACAAAGTGAGTCAAGATGAGAAAGAGTATTTAGGTGAGAATATGTGAAGGCAAGCTTCATGTTTTGAACGCAAGCTGTTCTTCCATATGAATGAGCTATTTATATATATGTAAACTTTTTTTTTTATATTGTGTTTGATTTACCCTTTGCACAGTGCCAAGCACCACACACAAAAAGACAAAAAGACAAAAATTTTCACCGAGCACATTTAAAAAAAGTGCAACTCATGTATTTTTAGTTGTCCTACGAATAAATTTATTTGTTTATCCAAACGATCGTATTTGTTACTGTCCCCTGCGAATGCATCGTAATATTTCTATTTATTTACCCAGCGAATTGTGTGTCCAATGAACGTGCCCCCGAGACAGAGTTCCAAGCGAATGTATCGAGATCTATATAGATACAACATGTTTGCAGTTTGTGGGGGAGGGAGGCATTCTTTTTCAACATGAAGTATGAAGCTTCTGTAAGAAGAATGTTGCTATGCACTGTCGGCTCTCATTGAGGATTGTTGCTTTTAGTTATTGCTATTTTAAAGCCTTCTGTATAGAGCCAATCACATGCCATTGCATCAGCTTTTATCAGATTTCATTGACATTTGCTAATTAGAGGCCCGCAACAGGATATCGTGTGTCTGTCGAAAGCTAATTTCAGTTTCGTATAGTCCTCCGATGTGCAGCATGGTCGGCGATTGCAGCTATGCATTGGTCATGGGCGTGACTACGCACCGTCGACCGGAAGGGAGCTACGCTATGAGTTGGATAAGGTCTGTCTATGCTCTGGTTGTCAATGTGCTGACAGTCTGCTTTTTGCCCTTGCTTTTCTGACACGCATCGCAGTACGTACAGACAGCTCTCTGGTATCCACGGTTCTTGATGTTCACCACACGTTTCTCACGGGATAAGGTATTATTAGAAGTGGAGCACATTGTGCAGAATATAAGGCGACATCAGTCAGAGAACAGCTCCAAATCATCCATTGACGACAATCTTAAGTATTTTCTTTCTGGCCATGTGGGACATCGCAAGTATCTATCGGTGTCTGGGTATACAGGTGACACATCTGGCGGATCGTGATCCACTTCATTAACCGTCTAATGGGCAACTGGAGGAATTGCGGCTGCTCGGTCTCTGTACACGACGTCTACCCAGAATTTACCAACTACTCATACTTGCCGCACATTTGGGCTATATGGTCAATATTGCCATTAACGGATATTGGGGCGTAGTGTTCCCAGTCTCCTCTGGGGGAGCAATCTATGGGATTATCTTCGGTGTCTTCACCTACTTTCTGCATCTACTCGATTTATATCTTTTGAATATGATGTGTGATCTGACCATACAATATCAAAGTTGGGCACTACACGACCTTATGGTGGTTTCCTAGTTCAAGGAGGTTCACATGATTTCACACTTAATATATTTACAAATTATAACCGCAATTTTTTCAGCTTAATGCATTTGTGCTCTGCACCAAAATGTCGAAGCTCAACCTGTCGATTTGTGGACTTTATGAGGTGAATCGTCGCAGTTAGTTTAAAATGCAAATCTCTATTCTAAAGTTTTTCATTCTCTTGCTTCAGTATCACTTATTGATCAATAAGATTTATAAGCTGTGATGAAAATATGGCTTTTCAATTGCACATATAATATATAATGAATGAAACGAACATTGCAATAGAATGGGAGATCCGAGTGCCAAGAAAAATTAATGAAATTAACGAATTTTGTTTCAATATCAT
>JABVZX010000001.1:15585207-15608273 GCA_020883565.1 Drosophila pachea
CGATATTTATATATATTCATATCGGTGAATTTAAACAATTTTCGAACATATTACATACACTCCTTTACATTACTTATTTAACAGTAGATATACAACAAAAGGGCTATCAAAATGTGACACTGAAATTAACAAACGCCGCCCAGCGAAAGAATAAGATTGAGAAGATCAGCACGTTTGGCCTGCACAGTTTCCATGTGTAGTGGCCCCAGACCGCGTATCATTCCATAGCAATTTACATGGTCGGCGATGTGCTCGGTCATGCAGATGACATGGATGCCACAGTCGTAGCCATTAACTTGCTGCAGGCAGCGCATCGGGCAAAACTTGGCCATACGCATGCCCAGAAAGTGCTTAAGCCTGTTCACCAGCTTCATTGATATGGCCGCGTTGCTGTTCCCGAAGGAGTCGAAGTGAAAGAACGTTTGCTCAGGTTGTGAAAGCATCAGCAGTGACCAGTGTGTGCCACCCTCTTCCGTTGCTCCGTTGTCATTGAGTGCAAAGAATATGAATGATTTGTAGATGATATCGTTCTTGTCCAGCAGAAGCTTCAACTCTGAATCAGCCATATATTTCATGCATTGGGTCACCTCGGGCCCGATAAAGTACATATCATTGTTATTCTTATACTTGACATGCGACAAATACTCATAGTAGAAGCTTAGGATCTGTAACAGTCATGTTTGAATATACAAATTGAAGTTATAACTAATCGACTCATATGCCTGATCGTTCAGCCAGAGCTGTCCATGCAGCAATTGTACGTCCGACATGCGCAGACAGGAGTCATGGAAAGTGAGAGATATTGGATCGGTTTTGTTCATCCTTTTGCTGATTCAATTCTTTGCTCTTATTATTGCTTCGCTTGAGTTCTTCGACTTTTTGGCGTACAATCGGCTACCGATTGTAACGTGCGTTTTGCCTGAAAGTCTACGAAAATGTTTACACTTTTGTAATTTAGTATGTTGGATACTGACATGTATATTTGTCTAACCTTTAAAACTGTCACTTCACAAACATTGTCAGGATACGTGATACGTTTTCATTCAAATAACGACGTTGACAGAATATACCGTTGTTACTCTGTTACGATCTTTTAAGATTTCGTAGTTGCCACATTTTTCAATTTCTCACATACCAGTAGTTTTTTTTGTTTTGTTGTTTTGACTCCTTTAACAGATTTATTTTAAATGCAAAATTAAATGTTGTGAGCTTAGATTACTTTTAAATGTATGATTTAAAATATATTGTATACAAAGTAAATATAATAGCAATAAAATCCACATAAAAACGTTGATATTACGAGGCACTAAATGCATTGTGCACATTGTACAGTTTACATATAGCTCATACATACATATATACATGTAATCATAAATGTTTGCAAAATTTTATGCGGGTACAGGATCTGCGCATAGATCACTTGTTATAAAGTTTTTGGTGGGTTCTTTGCGGTCCCAGGTTAGAAATTCCAAATACTAATGCCTAAACACCCCATTGTGTGCGGCTTTAATTGTGTTTCATGTAAAAAAAATAAACGATTTCACAGCCGCACCTCTGGCCGCTGCCAACCACCGAACGCACGCTCGAGCTCTTCGGCAACGGCTAGGCACAAACGATCCTCGTTGAAATTCGCAATGACTTGCACGCCCAGCGGCAATCCCTCACTGCCTAGGCCGAGCGGCACAGCTGTGGCCGGAAAGCCCAGCACATTGACGATACCGGTGTACGAGAAGTTGATGGGACGCAGTATGGGCTCGTTGTGATAGGGAGCCACAGTGGGATGCGTAGGATAGATGAGTACACCATTATCGCCCAACAGTTGTTGCAGTGTTGCGCGAAGTTCGTCCCGCTTGGCCACCAGATGCTTGTACTTGGAGGAGCCGTACTGGCACTGGGCGCTGTCCATAAGTGCAGTGGTCAGACCTATAAACGTATGCTTGGAAGCCCCCACAAACCACTTGAGAAGCTCCAGATAGGTATTGATATCATAGCGCAGATCTCCCAGTTGATAGCTAAAACCATGACCGGAATCATCGCGCATGTTAGCGAACCAAATCGCCGCAGACTGCCGTATCTGAGGCAGCTGGATACGCTCTAACTTGGAATCCCCGAATTTCTTGCTCAAATGGTCGACAACGCGGCGCATGGCTTGACGCAGGTCTTCATCAACAGCGGAGACCATACGACCTCCTCCATCTGATTCTTGATAGAAAAACTTCATCTTTTCCAATGCAACAGGTTTGTCCAGTTGCAGCAATTCTGCACGCTCTCCTGCCATAATTTTCAGCATTGGTCGTAAATCTTCTGCAAAACGGGACATTGGACCCAAACCCAAGAATGAGTTCTGCTCGGCAGTGAAAGGGGTGGGAAATTGGCCCCTATTCGAAACGATTAGCTTGCTGGGTTTGTGACCAAATATACCATTAAAGAAGGCGGGCATACGTATAGATCCACCAATATCAGAGCCCAGGCCAAACGGTGAAGCGGCTGCCGACTGGGCACAACCCTCACCTCCGCTCGAGCCGCCTACAATCCGATTCGTATCGTAGGCATTGCGGGTTCTGCCGTGCACAGTATTGTTGCTCTCCCACCACATGCACACTTCCGACACATTAGTTAATGCAAATGGAATGGCACCCGCTTTACGCATCAATGCCATCGCCTCTGCATCGGCCTCAGCGCGTATTTCACGCCGCGAATATAGTCCGGCCGTATGTAGCATACCTGTATGATTATAGAGTTTTAGAGCATTTGAACTAATTTGGGTATTTTAAATCATTTACTCACCTTTAACCGAAATGCAATCCTTGGTCGTAATAGGAACACCCAGAAATGGCTTAGTCTTGGCTAATTCCTCGGCAGTGTACTTTCCGGACTTAATCAGCGCATCTGCAGCGGCTGCCTCTTTTAGGGCCTCATCGTAGCGCTCGTCTACGACACAGTTCAGCAAAGGATTCACCTCCTTCACGCGACGTATGAACGATTCCAGAACTTGAACGCTACTTAACTTAAATATTAACAAGTCAATAATCAAGTCCAAGCATTGTACAAGTCTTATTACCTCTTGATTGCGAATTTTTCTCGCCAGAGATGTGGCCGATTCGAGGAGTATGGGATCCGTTATCGCCGGCATAGATTTTCCTTTAACACCATACATCAGGCGAAAGATTAAACGAAAGAACGACTGCAATAGACCAAATATGAAGGCACTTATCATGCGGCTAAGCGGCACCTTCTCTGTCTCCAATTGCTTCTCAGGCATGGCGTCTGATGTGGAATATAACCTCCGTATATATACTCGATATGTATAATATATATATTGTTAGCAATTAGTGGCCGCGTTTTCTTTTAAGCTTGCGTTCCTGATTAGGCCCATGTGTTGGTACTCTGAAAAACGGAATAAACCATTATCTATCAAGCAACGAAACCAACAAACGTCTAAAAAAAACGCATAAAAAGTTGCGGAAAGAATTCCATTCGTAGAATTTTGTGTAAACAATCCCATAAACGCTTTTCTCTTATTGTGTCTTGGATTTGCAGAGCTCTCTAACAGCTTAACAGTACGTTAACAGAAATGTAGCACGCAAATTTTAACATTAAGTTGAAGTTTTCGGAAAGTCCAATATTCAACAATTCACCAATAAGGATTATGTGTTCTGGCAAACTCAATTTATGAAAAGCAGAAATTGCGTATAAATGTATTTAAGCATTATGTAAATTAGTTATATATTGACAACGATGAGGTTTATTCACTAGCACAAGCTATATGAATATGCATTTATTTGAATCAATTATTTTTATTAAGTTGAATAAAAATTCTTAGCGCATATTGAATAGTTATCTCAGAATGAGATGTTCGATCCATTTCAACATCGCCATGTGCCCCCTCTATAGATCGACATAATATGAAGTGATTCACAGTCATTATCAAGTTTATTATGCCTGGGTCTACAAAACTTTGCTGCTCAGCACATCGGGAACAATCCATGACTAACCGCAATGGAGGGTAATAGCCAAACATAAACAATGCCTTCGTATAAGATAAGAGCGACTGTAGCATACCCTTTGCGCACAATTTAAACAATTTTATTTCCATTGTCCCGTGATATGTCAGTAGGAAAATAATGTCGTTGCTTTATCTTCAATCTGTTTAAATTGCTTTCCACTGAGCTCTAAATCTTGAAATACTGCCTACTAATATGCTTATATTTCGAATGTAAAAGCGAAACCTATATATAGAGGAATGCAAATTTTTGTACATGCACCGTTTTGTTCAGTTTTCAAATAATTTATGGAGCGCAATGATTGAAATGAGGCGAAATTTTACGCATACATATATATATATATATTCAATTATGCCGAATATTTTTTCATGTGTGTTTCTCTCAATTCTTCAATATTCATTAGCAATTAGAACTTTTGGCTTTGATTCTATAATTAATCGAAAATATCAATTTCTCAAATATGGCTTACTGCTTTACCCAATAAAGTCCTCTTCACAAAAAACAAACCAACCAAGTTCATCACACAAAATCTATAAGGCTTAGTATTGTTCTGGCACACATATGTACATATCTGAATTGCGTAGAGCCTCATTATCTTATCATATTCCATTGAATGGTGTCGAATTAGCCGAATGGGTTTACTTTTTACTTATATGGTAATATAGAATAGCCAAGATTAAAATAGAAAAGAAGTCAATGTACAAGAACTGGACAAAGAAAGCATTCATGTGAAAGATATTTTAATTGCGTTTTTGTTGTGGAATTGAAAGAGTTGGAGTGGGAGAGTTCATTGCTACGCAATTATTGGTGCTGACTGCAATATACAGAAACTTCAAACTGAACTGACTCAACTCACTCAGAACTTCAAAGAGGGCACGCTTAGTCATTAGGTTAGAGGTGCAAATGGCTCGCGAACCCATGTAAATAAAGTTTTTTATTTTATTAACAAAGTTTACGAGGAGCACTGCTGAAATATATTCAGGTTATACAAATTTTTTATGTTAATTTCTTTCTGCTCTCACTTTAATGCAAAATTTAGTTATATTGAACAAAACAAGACGATATCTCGTTAAGTCCTTATCTCACATATTGACATTGGGTCATTATCTGTCATGGTCGTAGCAGCCCTTGTTGTCATTTTTGTTGCTGCACTTTCTTATCAAGTTTTGTTTGTGGCAGCATATCGCAATTTGTTCGATTTCTGTTTGTTTTTTTTTCTTAATAAGTTTAATGAAATTGTATGGGTTTGTCAATGGACACGGTTCAATTTACACATGGCAACAAATAATTTATATCCACACATATGCACATACATATAGATCAAAGTTGACAACTAGTTATTAATAGTTTATATTGATCTTTACTCTACACATACATTGCATAAAAATCTCAAATATATGTTCGACAGTGTCATCATCCAACGCATTAACTCACCAGCGTGCACCAGGACTCTGAATATAAAATTAAAGGAGCCTATTTTAAACCATATTAACACTTGTTGCGTGAGAGTAGCTCAAGTGGAAAGATACATGAATAGTGTATAAGAGCGAGAGATAGAGCCGCATGTGAGCGCTGTTCGCCGCGTATGAAACTAATTGGCTGTTAAGTTTGTAGAACTGCGGGCGCGCAAAGTATTCAATGGCGAAATAAACACTGCAACTGTTTTTAGCGTTCGTGCTTTAGTGTGTGTGTGTGAGGCATGCGTGTGCGTCTTTCTGTCGGTGGGTGGCGAAAGGCGGAGAAACAAACTAAACGACCGGCAAGCGTTCACTGGACAATGACATCATTCCAATGCAAAGAAGTTATGTGATTTAAGACATAACAATAATTATGCTAAGTACTAAATTTAATTCAAAATCTAGTATTATCCGATTGATTTTAACTGCTTTAACATGACGCACTGTATGTTAATTATATAAAAAAAGAGTTACTGATTTATATAAACGTATACAATATTTGTGTCATAATTGAGAATATCAAATACGATTTACATATTACATTATCTACAATTCAATAGTTAAGGAACCGGTTCATTAACAAAGCATGAAATAAGGCGACAGCTTTTAATAATTTCATTATCCGCACAAAGGTGCGTGCTGAATTATTCTAATAATTTTGTAAAGTTATTTTGTTAAGTTCTCTTAGTTTTTTGTTTTTCCAACACAAAATGGAGATTGTATTAGTATTTGTATAATGACTATTGTAAATGCATACACAAAATGAGATAGTCAGGCGACTAGAACTTTACCCGTAATTGCTACGATCCGAACAGCTGACCGACTCGTTGAAAACTGAAACTTGCGCTGGTGTTCTGTAGTCGGCAAAAGCGTAGCGCAGTACCCAGCTCACGCATATTGGTATGCTTGCCAAACTTTAATGTTACACAGTTTGTCAAATATTAACGGAAGATTTAGTTCTTGGACTACTTATTAGTTTTTATGGATTTAGCCATTTTTGTTCATATGTCCTCTTGTTTATTTGGAACAGTTTGTATTTAAACTTGAAAGTTCTTCAGCATACCATTGTTGTCGATAGCCGATAATAAACAGCTGATGCGTATTATCGATTTCAATTGTTGAGCCAAAAACAATAACTATTTAACTGCACCATGAGTGATTCGCAGTTAAAACCACCCGCGGACGTGACTAAAGCGCCGTTGAAACCGCCAGCGGTAGCTGCCTTGTCCTCCAATAGCCTGCAGCTGCCCAGTTCAGCTGTGCAACAATTGAGGATAGGTTCTAATGGTACAACCTCAGGCTCTGCAACGGGTAATCCGCGAAACAAATGCGCCTTAAAGCCTGGCTACTCTTTGATGAGCTGGATCCGTTTATGCAATTCGGGAGCTGATCTATCTGGCACCGGAGGACGCGTTGTCCCCGTTAGCCGAACTGAACTGGCCCAGCACCATAAAGTCAACGATGCATGGATGGCAATTCGGGGGAGAGTCTTTAATGTAACGCGGTACATAGACTTTCATCCAGGCGGCGTGGATGAACTAATGCGTGGTGTTGGACGCGATGCTACCAAGCTGTTTGATGAGGTCCATGCCTGGGTAAATTATCCCCAATTGCTTGGAAAATGCTACGTGGGGCCGTTGAAAGAAACCGTTGCCATCAATTTAGAGAAGGACATAATTAGACCACCGCCAGCACCGGCGGAGTTGGTACCACGATTCGATTGGATACAGCAAAGCAGCGAATTAACTCTGTTTTTCTATACAAGACGTATGGCCAATCCCGGATTACTTTTGCAACGCAAGGATGTAGCTGAGGCATTAGAACTCCGCATACAACTATCCAACAGCTGGCATGTCTTTAATTTCAAACTAAACAACAAGATTGTCTGGCCTCCAAAGGCAGTTCGTGTGAGTGCCGAGACAGGAAAAATTGAGGTGGTACTTTGCAAGGAAGTTCCTGAGCCATGGCCAACATATGGCAGTATGGAAACTTCTAAGCTAAATCCATCATCTGATGAGCACTATGAATATGAGGTGATGCACTGCACGCCTTTCAACCACGACTCTTTCGAATTGTGCTTGCAGAGCGTTAGACGAGCGGTACTTATGCATCCACCAGTGGGTTATCATCTTGATATCGAAGTGCCCCACAATGGGGAAACGCAAGAGCGAAGCTATACGCCCGTACCGCACATTTTCACTCCCTCCAATGCCGATCGAATGAACGCAGATTCGCCTATCGACATGTGCCAATCCTTTCTTATCAAGCACTACGCAAATGGTATCGTATCTAGTCAGCTAAAGAGGTTGGACGTAGGTGACACTGTACGGCTTAGTTTGCCGCGTGGAGGTTTTACGTTTGCCCCTATGGAAGCACATCGGAACATTCTGCTACTGGCCGCTGGCAGTGGCATAACTCCCATGTTAAGCCTGCTGCAGCCTCTGCTCAAGCGGCAGACCAATCGAATGTGAGTTATGGTTGAATTAACTATTTTTTTATATTATTGTTTTCACATCTTTCGCAGAGAACGTATACAGCTGCTATTCTTCAACAAGACTCAATCAGACAAATGGTTAGAGGTTAAGTTGCAGGCGTTACAGGACATAGATGAACGTTTCAACTGCAAGCACATTTTATCGGAAGGGTGTCAGCCAAGTGGCCGCATCTCTAAGGAGACGTTGGCACCTTTCTTCGACAAAGAAACATTCAGCTATGTTGCTGCATGTGGACCCACAGGCTTTAATGCTGCAGCGCTTGACTGCTTAAATGAACTGCATTTGAAGCCAGAGCAGATTCACATCTTTCGAGGCTGACAATTAATTGAGATTGATATTCTTTGTGTTTGTAACATAATATTTACGCAAAACGCTTAATAACTAAATTAATCTTCTTTAAAAATATAAATAAAATTTATTGTGTTCGTCTCTTTGTATTATATATTATAGTTTTTATAAAACAGAGCTTGCCTGATATAAACGGTTCTGTAAACGTTGCGTATAGCGTATTTTATTGTTTTTATACATATTTTATACATATCTTTGATTTAATAATTTAATATGTTTAACAAATACTAGAAAATTATCATTTCTGACATTTACAAAGAATGATGTTGTTTTCACTGTCGGAAATTCCATTGACTAATTTTCACACGAATGTCGCTTCTTCATTTTAATGATTGAATTTTGAGTTTTCATAAAGTAGTATATTAAAATAAATCCTTTCGGATATCTGCAGAATCAAATTTATAGGGGAAAAAAAAAACCTTGCTAAAAGCAGCTGTAAACCAATTTTCATAATTTCGACTAGCGAATCTTCTCTATCTTCTGCAAAATTGCATGACTGCCATATGTTAAGTAAACAAGCGCCAGTGTTTGTGTTTACGTTACCACGGTTCGAGGCTGTCTGTCGTTAAATGGCGTCGCAGTTTAGTACGAGCGAATCGCCGGAGGCACTGTTTCAACCTCATTGTCTAGGGTAGAGTCAATGACTGGTCTATACTTGAGCTCAATATCGCCATTATCGGAAGTCACCCAGGCGAGAGTATGCTTACGCCAATGCTCTTCAATGGGCTTCTTCTCCTGTGATTCCAAAGGCTTGCTGTAGTCCTAAAATAGATGCAATTAAACCATTACTTAATTACTTCGAAGCGAATTGTTTTCACAATGTATACACGCTCGATATCTATAAATCGTGGATACAGAATTTAAGTAAATATTAAATATGTCTTACATATTCATCAACGCGCTGCTTGAAATCCTCACGCGCATGTGCTCCGCGTGACTCCTTGCGTGCTTCGGCGCCAACTATGGTCATTTGTGCGTTGGCCAGTAAGTTCTGCAGCTCCAGGGTCTCAATAAGATCTGAGTTCCAGACAAGCGACCTAACATTTGATTAAGCTCTCATTAATATGAACGAAATATAATGACCTCAGCCTGATGATTTACGCACTTGTCGATCACCTTTATGTCCTTGAACTGTTTGTAGATTTCTTTCATTTCACGCACACCTTTCTGCAAAATGGGTCCGTCGCGGAATACGGCAGCATGGTTCTGCATACAACGCTGCATTTTTAGACGCAGATCGGCGGTGGTAATTTTGCCGTTGGCATGACGTAGTTTATCTAAGTTAGCCACCGAGAATTCACCAGCATTCTGTTGAGGATTGAACCAATTATTTACAAATTCAATCTTCAATCTCAATTTGTGGATAACTCACGTCCTTTAGCGTTGGCGCGGGGCAGCCGGGTTTGTTCTCCTCAGCAATGCTCTTGGCGCAGGCACGTCCAAACACAACCAGATCCAGCAGAGAGTTGGCACCCAGACGATTGGCGCCATGAACCGAACTGCAGCCGGCTTCTCCTGCGGCATAGAGACCGGGCACAATTTTATCGTTTCCGTCGTCGTCAATGGTGAGCACCTGGCCGCGATAATTCGTAGGAATTCCACCCATATTGTAATGCACGGTGGGTAGCACGGGTATAGGTTCGCGGGTGACATCAACGCCAGCAAAAATCATAGCGGTTTCTGATATGCCGGGCAGACGTTCGGCGAGTTGTTTGGGTGGCAGGTGATGTAGTTGCAAAAATACGTGATCCTTTTCGGGTCCAACACCACGTCCTTCCATGATTTCAATGGTGATGGAACGGGATACTACGTCACGGGAGGCTAAGTCCTTGGCGACTGGCGCATAACGTTCCATGAATCGTTCACCTTTCGAATTTATCAAATAGCCACCCTCGCCGCGGCAGCCTTCTGTCATAAGACAGCCTGCACCGTATATGCCAGTTGGATGGAACTGCACAAATTCCAAATCCTGTGAGGGCAAGCCCTGACGTGCCACCAAAGCTGTGCCATCTCCAGTGCAAGTATGTGCCGATGTGCAGGAGAAGAAAGCTCGACCATAACCGCCAGTGGCTATAACCGTATTCTGTGCTCGGAAACGATGAAGGCTGCCATCCTCCAGATTAATGGCCAATACGCCACGGCACTCGCCATCCTCGAAGATTAAATCCAGTGCAAAATACTCAACGAAGTAATTACAATCGTAGCTTAAGGATTGCCCGTACAATGTGTGCAGCAACGAGTGTCCGGTACGATCCGCAACCGCGCAACATCTGTGCGCCTGTCCTCCCTTACCGAACTTCAAACTCTGGCCACCGAAGGCGCGCTGATAGATCTTGCCATCCTGGGTGCGTGAAAAAGGCATGCCGTAGTTCTCAAGCTCTATGACAGCCTTGGGTGCCTCTCGTGTCATATAATGTATAGCATCCTGATCACCGAGCCAATCACTGCCCTTGACTGTGTCATACATGTGCCACTTCCAGTCATCCTCTTCCATGTTTCCGAGTGCCGCATTAATGCCACCTTGCGCGGCAATTGTATGCGAGCGTGTTGGAAACAGTTTCGTGATCACTGCCGTACGGAAACCCTCAGCAACCAGGCCAAAGGCTGCACGCAGTCCAGAACCGCCAGCACCGACAACGATCGCATCGTATGCATGATCTACTACAGGGTATTGCTTGGAGATCGCATCCGGATTAGCTGATTTCGCCTGCTGATAGCCATGTGTTATATGATATTTGCGATGCTGGCCAGCTGAAGCAGCAACTGTTGCCACACGTTGCTGCAATTAGCAAATTGCACATTGATTAGATATAATGGAATAAAATAGATAAGCAAATTAGTCACGCAATTTCTAAAGTTCATTATTTGCAACGTATTTGGGTAATAATGGAACCTGAACAATTGCATCTAAATAGAATATTTATCGTAAATTGACCGACCGGCAAACAATACGTTTAAATAAATTGGCAGAAAATAGTGGCTAATTATAATTGTTTGGAGCAACAAATTTTAACAAGTCTTTAGCATTTAAGTATAATATCATTTAATGAACTTGGTTTCATGTTTTTTATACGTTAGTTTTAATAACCAGGCCAGTTAACAGTAGTATTTCACTATAGTTAAAGGCAAACTGAATTGTTTGTATTCAATGTATTTGCACGCGCAATAAGCACAGCAACTCAATTTGAAAGTCTACTGAAAACAGGTAGATAAGATGTCTAATTTTGTTTTCGAGCAAATACTTCTAATTAACACATGGACTTATGTCCCCTGATATGCAGATTTGTGCGCAATCAAATGCGTTTCGTTATGTGTACAGAGAGCGCACAAGTGACGGAAAGATTCGCATTACACGCACTGACAAATATGCTCAGGCTTATCAGCTTAAGCGTCGTTTAAAACATGGTATTCCGTTCCTTATGTAATAATGAGAATTCATATCAATAATTTCCATTGTATAATCAGCTGCGGCTGAGCGGTCGTGCCTCCCTTTCATGTGGGCATTGAATGTACGAGCTTATCAACATTACAATACGCTTACAAATACAAAACACCACGACAGGTCTATCTAAATGCCGAATTTCTTTCACATTTGTTGCCAAACTAATGGCGGGGGAGTATAGATGTGGCATTGCGTGCTCGGTGCAACATAACCTCCTCTTACTAGCTGCACTGAATTTAACAATTGCATTAAAATTAAATACAATTACTGTAGATATTCTATTTACGCAATGCTAAGGAACACCTTGTTGCGCACATTTCACCAATCGCAAATTTAACAAATTACATAACACTGAGAGACGGTCGCGAAAGCCAAAATTTCTTAAAATATATCTATATGGTTTGAAGAGCTGGGAATATTAACTTCTTATGGTTAATTGGTTCACGGGCCAAATTACTAAGCACTCTACTTTATGGGATAATTTGATTGTTCGGTTACCTACCATGGAGGCAAACGCATTTTTGGCCAAAATCGATTGCGAACGCAGATTTCGGTACATCTTAAAATTGGTTGCTGCTCAGCTGTCTGCAATAGAAAGTTCACCAGTTAGTTTACTTGTGTTCCAGGTCGTCTAAATAATGTATGCTTGTGAAACAAGAAATGAAAAATGAAAGGTAGTACGTTTTTGGATTTGTGTATGAATAAAAATGATAAAGTTTACAAATTTTTAAAAGTTATATGTCTACTGCAGTGTGACCCGAGTTCGGAAAACTAATACATTCACTTGAAACCAGGGCTGCAAGCAGTAATTTTTCTCGCTGCTCGGCATCGATACTTCTTAGATATTGTTCTAGGATTCGCAATCATTATTTTACTGAAAAATAGGTAAATTATTTTTTCTAGGTGTTGACACCTAACATGCTCTTACGAATCAGTGACTAAATGTCTTACTAAAATAAAAGTCGTGCCGTCCTTATAGTGTGACCAGGGTAATATTACGCATTAAATCTTAATGATGGAATTATCTTTTTTCATTTGATAAGAAATTTTAAGCTAAATCTGTGGGTGATTGGATTATAATAATATATTAGTTTTATACAAATATTAAAACATTTTGGAGATTCGGTGATTGTTGCAACGGGAATAGTAAAAAAGCTTTAGCTAAAAACAAATTATGACAAATTTACAAAATATTATTTTTCTCGTTTTGAGCCACATCTCATCGCGAATTCCTCCGGAGTAAAGTCCGACATATGGTTGATTCCCATTTTCCAGGATACTTTGCCACTTTCATAGTTTTTATTGTGCTCTTCCATTTTCGCTTTACTTTCCGCATATAGTGAACGGCGCATTTGATCTTCGTCTCCATCGTAGTTCTTTTTATGGGTAGACTGATAATAACAAAATTGATGAGCGATTAATTACATTATTTTGTTTATATATATACTTTAAACTGGGCCCACTCTTCGTCGCTAACGTTTGACATCCTTATTATTTTGAAAATTATTCTGCGTAGTTCCTTCTTTCAAAATAGCACTGTCTCTGTTTTTTCTTGGTCTACGGCTTGTTTATGAGTCAATTTTATAAAATACTAAAAATATTGTGAAGTTAGCTGCGATGCGCTTAGAAAAAGTGGTACATTTTTAAAAGGTTACCGCGAAAAATGTATTTGTTAAATATTAAAATTATGTCTAGTTCCTGGCATCAATCTAGTATACTAAACCAATATATTGCTGTAATTATTGGATCCTTCAGCGCAACAAGTATGGGGACAACAGTAGGTTGGACAACGCCTGCCAAGCTCGATGTTAAACAGGGAAAATATGGCTTTGCAGTGAGTTTTTAAGAACAGGGACTAGTACATTTTTAGTTTGAGAAGCGTTATTTTACCATTATCTGCTCGCCTATTAGCTAATTATGTGGGTTAAAAATTACTCATATCACTTTTGGTGTTCCCGTATATAACGGGATGGGATGGATATTACGAGAAATGTTTGGGCAAAATTTGTAAGTTGTTGCCGTGGCCATTGCATACGAAATATCAGATATCGTTGGATTTGGCAACATATTAGCGTTTATATACACAATTGTCGCATTTTTTGTGTACCTGTATGTACCAGAAACCATGGAAAGTACGTATGACGATATTCAGCCTACTTTGCGAAGAAAAATTTACTGAAATTTCGAACAAATTTTAAATCATACTATTCCTTTAACTAGTACTTACTATTCACATGTCAAAATCAATATAAAAAAGTAAAATATAAAATCCACATTCAAAATTCACAAAAATAGATCTTGCGGATAGTTATGTGTTAAAATTGTTAAAAGTTAATATTAATAAACATAATAAATGGGACAAATAAGACAATATGTTGCAGCCCTAGCGGCAGTTATAGGAGCATTTGCGCTCGGTTCGACAATCGGCTGGTCCGGTCCCATGGAACCGAAAGTTGCAAATGAAGGCGTATACAAGTTTGCGACATCGTACGATGACTGGGGCTGGATTACGTCAATGATGAACTTTGGAGCCGCCTGTATGTGCATTCCAGTTGGACTGCTGATAGCAAAATTTGGACGAAAGCGGATAATGCTCATAGTATGTTTACCGTTATTCGCCGGATGGGTTTGCATAACCATTGCCCAGCATGTTGCCATGCTGTATGTGGGGCGATTCCTAGTCGGCGCCTGTAGTGGAGCCTTCTGCGTAATGGCGCCAAATTACACGACCGAAATAGCCGACTTGTCTATTCGTGGCGTGTTGGGTTGCTTTTTCCAGCTTTCATTGGTACTTGGAATACTCTACAGTTTTATAATAGGTGCCTATGCTCAAGCAATTGTGCATAACATAGCCTGCGCTGCGGTGCCCGTTATTTTCGTCCTAGCCTTCATTTGGATGCCGGAGTCACCCATATATCTAGCGCAAGCCGGCAAAACGGAAAAGGCAGCCAAGGCGTTGAAGTGGTTGCACGGCGGTGATGATGATGTCAAGGATGCTGTCAATGCTCTGCCGACCAGCAACAAGGATTCCGGAAGTAGCTTTGTGCAAATCCTTAAGCGTCCGGCAGCGCTCAAGGGTCTGGGCATAGCGATAACATTAATGCTTCTGCAGCAAGTTACTGGTATTAATGCGATTCTATTCTATGTGACATCAATATTCGCTGCCGCCGGAGCCGATCTGAAAGCGGAGGTCTGTACTATTATTGTTGGCTTGGTGCAAGTCGTAGCTACAGTCGTTGCTATATTGCTTGTTGAGAGGCTTGGACGTAAAATGTTACTACTGATATCGGCGATCGTAATGGGCTCTACCACGATGGTGATGGGTGCGTACTTCGAATGGCTGAAAAACAAAGATGTTGGCTGGCTGCCCATAATGGCGATCAGTTTGTTTATTATCGGCTTCTCATTGGGTTTCGGTCCAGTACCGTGGCTTCTAATTGCCGAGCTCTTTGCTGAGGATGTGAAACCAGTTTGTGGTGCTATAGTTGGAACTTGCAGTTGGCTTTTCGCATTTGGCATTACAAAGATATTTCCCGTCGCGCTCAAGGCTCTCGGTCCAGCTATAACATTTTGGGGTTTCACTGTTTGCGCTGTTTTGTCATGTCTATTCGTAGTATTCCTAGTGCCAGAAACAAAAGGCAAACCATTGGAGGAGATTCAAGGGTTGCTATAAAAAGGACTATTTAACAAGATATTGGTATACAGAAGAAGTAAAATCTGAATGTGGAGCAGATCCAAGGGATGCTATAGAAAGAACTATTTATAATATACAGAGGAAGTAAAACCTAAACTTGGAGGAGATCCAAGGGATGCTACAGAAAGGACCATTTAACAAGATTTTGGTATACAGAAGAAGTAAAATCTAAACTTGGAAAAGATCCAAGGGATGCTACAGAAAGAACCATTTAACAAGATTTTGGTATATAGAGGAAGTCAAATCTAGTTTTGGAGCATTTGGAACTATTTATGATATACAAAGGAAGTAAAACCTAAACTTGGAGGAGATCCAAGGGATGTTACAGAAAGAACCATTTAACAAGATTTTGGTATACAGAAGAAGTACAGAAAGAACCATTTAACAAGATTTTGGTATACAGAAGTAAAATCTAAACTTGGAGAAGATCCAAGGGATGCTACAGAAAGAACCATTTAACAAGATTTTGGTATACAGAGGAAGTAAAATCTAGTTTTCGAGCATTTGGAACTATTTATGATATACAGAGGAAGTAAAACGTAAACTTGGAACAGATCCAAGAGATGCTATAGAAAGAACCATTTAACATTATTATGATATACAGACGAAATAAACTCCAAATTTTTGTAAACTCTCAAATGCATGCTGATTGATTTTCATGTTGCGAATTCAATGCTGCCTCGATAGTAGTGTCAAATTTATAGTTTACTTAACTTAAAAAATCATCTAACTATCACCTACAGGCTGTATAAATGGGCCAACGAAATCAATATATCGCCAGTTTGATTGGATCTATTGGTGCTTTATGCTTGGGCTGTACACTGGGCTGGTCCGGGCCGGTTCAGTTGCAGATAAGCTCTGGTAAAGGGTATAGCTTTACTCCAACTATGGTAGAATTTGCCTGGACTGCCTCGATACTAACACTGGGTGCGGCTTGTTCTTGCCTCCCCATCAGCATTCTGGCGGCCAAATACGGACGCAAATCGCTAATGCTGGCATTGATCGTGCCACTGGTAATAGGCCTGTGCTTGGTGACCGTGGCTTTTAAGCCAGTCATGTTAATAGTGGGGCGCTTGATAGTGGGTGCCAGTGTTGGACCATATTGTGTCTTAGTGCCGGTATACTGCACGGAAGTAGCGGAGATTCAGATACGCGGTGTTACGGGCTGCCTTTATCAGATAATGCTTGTGCACGGGCTCCTATTCAGCTTTGTGGCTGGCGGTTACTGCAGTGTATTTACCTTTAACATAATGTGTAATGTTATACCCATTATCTATTTTCTGATGTTCGTGTGGATGCCAGAATCACCCACTTATTATATCCAGGTGAATAAACCAGACAAGGCAGAAAAGGTTTGGATCTGGCTGCGAGGCAACGGCGAGAATGTATCCGATCAATTGAGTGCGATTAATGCGTCGACCAAGGCGGAGAAGGTACATATCCTTTCAGCTCTGATACGTCCCCAAACTCTTAAGGGACTGGGCATATCGACAATGCTGCTCTTTTACCAGCAATTCACCGGCGTCAATGGCGTCTGCTTCTATTTGACGGCTATCTTTGATGAGGCCGACACCAGCATCTCCCCGGTGTTTTGTACAATCATAATTGGGCTTGTTTGTTGCGTGGCCGTAATACCTGCCATTATTTTCATTGATAGCGCTGGTCGTCGCATTTTCCTGATCGTGTCTACATTTCTGATGTCTCTCATGTGCGCCATAACGGGAATCTACTTCATGTGGCTAAAGAATAGCAATGTCGGCTGGCTGCCAATTACAGCGATTTGCATATATTTTTTTGCATTCTCTATGGGACTCGGACCGGTGCCGTGGCTGATTAATGCCGAGCTCTTTTCGGAGGACGTGAAACCGATTTGCACCGGCATAGCCAGTACATTTTGCTTTATATTTGCATTCGCCGTCACAAATCTGTTTCCCTTATGTATGCATATGCTTGGACCGGCGTACACGTTTTGGGGAATCGCTATCATCTCATTGACATCGCTGATTTTTGTCATTTTCGTTGTTCCAGAAACAAAGGGCAAGCCGTTGGATGAAATTCAAAGATTGCTTGAAAGCAAAAAAAAATAGTACACATCTCACAGCATAAGAATTTAGGGTAAAATAAGGGTAAGATGAATGGGATAAGAATGGTCTCTTCTTATATCAAATTAAATTCATATTATAGAAAAAAGTGCTAGAGTACAGATTATTTGAAAGGTCTTCTACCGTTAAGCTAACAATTTACCGTTGTTGCTAACCTAGGTATATGATTTTCTCTTATGAAATCGATTTATCGATTAGCTTAATTATTAAAGACGGCGATTCTTCATATGTGCTATCTGTTCATGGGCAACCGTCGGGTATTCCAATTGGAAATAGTGTTTGAATAACTGCACATAAATCATATGAGCATTTATCTTTTCCAATTTGTGTGAGTCTCTCTCTGGCTGTGCTACTCGCAATTTTGCTGACATATTCAACAAACTTTTCTATACCCTTACTCAAATTGCAGAAAAATTGCAACCCAACTGCGTCTGTTCGCGAGCGCATAATTTCCAGTTGGGAGCTGATAAACTTACATGTTTGCACTATCTTTGTTGTACCCTGTATATTGGAAATGGAGAAAGTATATTAATTATATTAAATTATTCCCAGTTTTTCACCAAAGCGAATTTCACGTAGAATTGTCGCAAGCTTGCTTTTAAAGGGTATCCGCACGTCAATCATTCTTTCTTAGTGCATTATTGTTAATTTTGTGGTTCTTTGTTTTCTTTGTTCTTTCGTATGCGCCTAATTACAGTTACATACGCGCTCTTGCCTGTCACGGACGCGAACGGTAAAACCGCGTGTTTTAGCAATCGACTGCTTACGGCAAAGGTAAATAAATAAATTAAGAGCAATGTGCAACACATACAAAATGCTATGTTTTTGTCACCTCGATATAGTTATTTCCAATAGGTAGGTTAGTTAGGTACCATTCGGAACTAATTAGTTCACCCCTTTTCACATATTTATGCGCATACCTACAAACATATGTTATAATTATCGTCAAAGCTTTTCTCAAGCGATCAACGTTTTTAGTCTCCATTTGTTCGCATTTCTGTTTATAATCCAATTAGTTACTCTCACATTGCCATGATTTCAGCATTCAATCGTGCATATGCATGTGTTTGTTTGCCTGTACAAGTATTTGTTGTGCTTATCCGTTGTTTTGGCGCCAAATTACGGCGGAGAGAGCTAAACCTCTGATGTGTGAGCGGAAAAAATATACACTCTCTGAGTGTGCTCACAATGTGGTGAATTTCGCGTTGCTAATGTGGTGGTGAATATGGTTGTCTTTAAGGACTCAATAGGCGGAACGTGCACCCATGAGGCAATATAATGAGATTTATATTTTTTATAGATTATATGAAATCACGGCATTTTTAATTAAGTGGCTATATTTATTGCCAAAATAAGGATCTTCTACGGACACTTTAGTAGATATTTTAGTTGCATCAAGAGAACAGCATGTTAAAATGCGAATAGAAGAAGCGTACAGTATGAAATGCTTTACCTTACCAGAAGACGAAAACAAACCTCGACCGGAAACAACCCCCAGCTGGGGGATAAAACAGACACAGCGTAAACAGTCAACCAGTAACAAACGTAGTCGCACTTGCAGTCGACGTTACGACGCGTTTTATTTTACGCTCATAACATAAATTTCCATTTATTTTTCTCTTTTGTTTAATTCGGGCCAATTGGCAATGCGATTTCATAAGTGTGCTTAGGGCAAGTGCATAAATATAAATAAATCAAGAATGTGTTCGCATATAACATAAATGTGTCCCACGTAGAAAAAAACGTACGCCAAGTGGACTCAAGTGTCGCGAGAGCTTTTTGGGCAATCACGTGTCCAAACGTATTAAAAATGTAAGAGAAAATTGTCAAATTCAAAATCTTAATATCTAAAAAGAGAACTCTGTGGTTAAATAATATGTGACAACCAAATTACAAGTGACCAAGTGACATATTTAATTCATTGGAAAATCGAATTGCTTGCGTAGCGCCCTCTGCCGATTGCTTTTGGCAAACAGCTGACACAAATGGCGCTTGGCCGGGCAAGCTTTACAACCGTTGCTGCCGCTGTCTCTGTCGCTGACAAACAACAGCTTATTTATTCCTTTTACGCTATTGCCCTCAGTTTTTAGTTGTATTTTGTCTTCTTTGCGTGCTCTTGGCAATGAAAAGAAAAATAACAGTTGTCTGTTCTCTGTTTGTATGAGCGGTGACATGTGAAAGTTTATGTGTATGTGTGCGTTGGATACTGAACAGCATAGAAACGCTGGAAAGTAGGCTTTGAAATGAACGCTGCTGTAAAACTGCATCTCTGCAATGCACTTGTACACTGGAGGGAACCCCATTGAGCACACTTATCTGATTGAGTGTAAACGGTATTGAATGAAAGTGTACAGCTTATAGTACGCCTGGGAAGGGGTATTGTGAGCATGACTGCTCTCTGACCGTTTGCCACCTGGCCTTCGATCTTGGCACTTGGCCAAGTTTCGACGCAGCTGCGGCAGCTGTCAGCATTGACAAGAATTCATTTTCAATGCAGTTTTGCAATCTATTGCTGAACAGCATTGTACATGAAACACCGCCCCATCCCCCACGGAGCCCGCTGTTAGACTACCCTGGCCAGTCTGGCCGGTGTCTCAACTTTTTCTGTTCGTCTCCTTTTTCTTGCGTGTTGCCAATTCAACAAGCGGCCCACACATATTCAGCTGGCCAATAGCAATAAGAAATTATGGGAATTATGTGAAATGTCGTGGGTGGACTTGGCGTACAGCTGTGCAAAAGGGGAAGCTAATAGGGCCGGAGAACAAACGAAGCATATTTCTGTTGTATGCGGCAAATTTGTAAGTTTTTTTTATATTTTACATTTAAAAAACTTATTCTTGGCCGTCCGAAAATAATTTATTTAGCCGCTTTGCAGACAAAGTTTTCCTTCCGATTGTTAGCGGCACGCAATGCGGTTATTTTTAAATGCCAAAGTTGAGACATGAGGGCTGATTACTAAAGTTCTTGCCACTCCCTTGCTCGAATTGCAGTTCCCGATTTGAGTCAGGGTAGAGAAAAAGTGTGACCGCAACGAACATGAACTGGGATTGGGACTGGGCTGTGGGCGGTATCACAGACGAGATACCGCGCACTACGGGACCAGAATGCATCAACTATATGACCGATCGCAGGCGCTGGACCGAAACGGTTCTGCTGTCAACTCTGTTCATCTATATCATGCACGGGTCATGGAAACGTTTGGCGCCCATTCGATTGCCACCCGCCCACGAGATACAGAAGCCGCACAGTCCCATGCGTCTGCTGCTAATCATCAGCATGTCCGTGATCTTTGGCATCGAGATGGGCTTTAAATTGGCCGGGGGATCGATGATCTTTGCACTGAATCCGTGCCATGTCCAAACATGTTTGCAGGTGAGAACTGAAGCTGTAAAATTATTTGGTTATATATATGTATTGATATATCCATGCAGATCTATTTGCTGGCTGCGAAGCCGACCAAGACGACAACCGCCTTGTTCCGCATCCAGATGAGCAACCTGAACGGACCTTTCCTCGCCTTTCTCTTTCCCGAGGTCGAGGGACGCACCTATCCCTTCGAGCAGGCCACCTACTGGATACAGCACGCCCTGCTTTACATCATACCCATATACATTTTGCGTAGCGGTATATATGATAAAATTATATATATCTGAACCATTGCGATTAGTATTTCTATCTGTTTTTAGGCGCTTACACTGTCGAGGATTTGGGGGACTTTAAATGGTCCAAGATCGGCACCGCCTTCATGCTCTTCTATCATTTTGTGTTGCTCTCACCGCTCTCTATCGTAAGTCTTTTGAAGAAAAAGGGATTTCAAATCCTAATTAGAGCCTTTTGGAGCATATTTATATTTAACTGCTGTCCATTTGCTTGCAGTTGACGGGCATCAATTTGGATCATATGCTCTGCGCGGCAATGTCGGATCCGTTTCAGGGCCAGAACTATAGACTGTTCGCCTGTTGCCACCAGGCGCTGCTCTGTCCGCTGCTCAGCAAGGGAACAGTCCTGCTGTTCGGCTCAAAGAAGAGCCGTTCCAATGAGAATGGCATGCACAATAGTGCCGTCGACGGTTGTGACACATATGGGCAAACGGGATCTGCAGCGGTTACGGGAATGGGATTGAATATGGGAATGGGTTTGGGATCGGAGCATGTGCTATACCATCAGTTGCCGGCGCAACAGGAGTATATGTCATCTGATGCCATGACGGGCGAGTATACGATGCCTACTACTAAGATTGACTAGTATAGCGCGTTTAGTGGGAACAGGATATCTCAAAGTCGATTATACCCGTCAATTTATGGACTACTACAAAATTTTGTTGGCTTAGCAGCAGTCCTAGAGCCTGTAACATTTAGCAGCTAGTCATGTAGACGCCTGTTGCAAAGCAGTGAAAAAATAATAATAATATAATGTATATAATATTCAGATTAAGGATATAAGAAAATTAAAATATAATATTTATGCTCATTGAGGTTATACTTCAAACCAAAGAATCCGTTTAAATGGTTCCAACTTGTTCAATTTTATTAGTATTTTACATTTGATTTTGGTGTAAAATCAAAAGCAAACAATAATGTGTACATTTTTAATCATAAGCGCCCAATAACACACCAAATAAATAATCAAATTGTGCAATAATAATACGATTTAAAATTCGCTTGGAATTCCGCCTTTGCGCAATGTTAAAAATCTGTGAAAAATGTTGATTTTATCGATATGTGCTTGAGCGCTGTTAATAACATTAAAGCACATGTTACTATTTTTGGGGTGCCCACACCCGCTGAGTTGTTAGTTCAACTCAGCTGTTTTATGTTGTTCTTTCAAAGTTATCGTGCCGTGCGTAGCTCTTGAGCTTGTCCGCCTGCGGTAGTGAAAAACGTGTTTAATACAATAGCAAAATTACACAACTGCAACAAATCTTAACGTTTACATCAAACAGTGCAACATAACAGTTTCTCAAAACACTATAACTACTGGTTAGCCATAGAAATCGCGCTGTTAAGCTTTATGCGTCGTTCCCGTGCAAAATTACAAAAACGGGCAGCTGGATAGCGTCAGCAATAACGAAAATAAAAAGTGCTGAGCCAATGTATAATTGCAAAATTGATGCCGCATAACTATTTTTAGTTGGTTTTTAATAAATGATAATTTGATAACAATCAGCAGCAAAAACAACACGTAAAGCATATGCATATATGAATGTGCCAACAGCTCGCCACAAATGTGAGGTGAGAGTGTATCTACGGTATACGCTCATATATGTATAGAGGTGTGTGTGTGTGTGCGGTTAAGTGCGCGCGCGACCACTGAAGATGCGCGAAAATGTCAATTAATTAACAAGAACAACAATAACAACTAGCACTACCACAACAATACACTTGAGGCTAAAAGGTGCGAATGAAGCGCAAGAAAAAGAAAAATCAATAGGCAACAGAATGCAAAAATTGCTCGATATTCTTATACAAGTGAAAATCAAAACGACAGCAGCGGCAGAACGTAAATCAACGCTATTAATAAATTA